>CANYCX011970218.1:0-14106 GCA_948193385.1 Breynia disticha f. nivosa | reverse complement strand
TCCTTCCATAAAGTCTAAATGAAACCTTATTTATTTTCTTAAAATAGAATGGAAGAAGGACAAGGAGAGAGTGCACCTGCCGCCGCTAATACTGTTGAGTCTGTTCAGGGGAGTATGCACGCTCCTCAACCTCAAGCTAGTGAACCTGCTAACCCTCATGCACAAGTACAAGCTCAAACTCAAAACCAACCTCCTAACATTCAACAGCTCCTAGATCTAATTGGAGCGACCGTGAGAGAACAAATACCTCGAGCTCCGAGAGAGGGCATAGTAATTGATAAAAATTTTGAACAAATCCGAAAATTGGGAGGTAAACCTTTTGCTGGAACAACTGATCCTATGGTTGCTGAGGATTAGATGAGAGATACCGAGAGGGTATTAAGAAGAATGCAATGCACCTCTGTGCAGAAAGTTATGTATGCTACATCTTTGCTGGAGGGTGAAGCATTTAACTGGTGGGAAATGGTTCCCGGTAGTTTGGCAGAACCTCTCACTATGACATGGGAGGAGTTTCGTACGATTTTTGATGATAAATATACACTTCTGATGTATAGGAGAGAGAAGAAAGGGGAGTTTCTTAACTTGCAACAGGGTGATATGTCAGTAGCTGAATATGAAGTCAAATTTACCCGACTTTATATGTATTTTTACTGTATTTTTTTTTACCAAATTTTTAGGATGTTACACGTAGGTTTAACTCTAAAATAACTTGGTCTTTAATGTCACTCTAGATCCGAAGATCTTATACTCTAGATCCAAATATCTTAACTCTAGATCCGAAGATCTCATATTCTAGATCCAAAGATTTTAACTTTAGATCCTTTCAAGTAGCCACATTTCTTTATTAAATTTCATGTGAAATGAATTCTTATAACATTTGTCAATCATTGTATTAACATTCTATAAAAATTTCGGCATGAGCTTTGCTAATTTTCAACATACCAAACATCAATAATCATTCAAAACAATCACAAATAATCAATCAATCACAACAATACTTTGACTATAGGCAACCGTGACAATAGTGCAATCCTTGTATGCCACATCAACAACTCACACTCTAGCAAATCTCTAACATTTATCATCAATCTCAATATCCAACATATAATATAAACTTCATATAAACATATATATAAATGAAGTAAGTTCATCTACAAACTTACGCTCGAAATTACACTTACCTAAGCTAGCAAAAATATTATGTTCTCTGCTCAGTCTCTCTATCTCCTATGTCTCCTTTAGGTCCTTAATTTTTATGTATTTTTAATTGGTGTTCTTGTTCAATCTTTGATGAGATGTTTCATAAGTTTAATTGGAACCTAAAAGATGGAAATTCTGGAGGAAAAGATACAAATGAAATGTGTTTAGGTTTTTTTAAAGAATGGGAAGAATCAGGTTAGTGGTGTTTTTAAAAGAAAGTTTTGTCCTTTTCATTAAAGTTACAATTCTTCTACTAACTTTTCATTTTAGTCTTTCTTCTTTCACTCTAACCATTCTAATCACTTTTCTCTTATTCTTTTTATTCTCTCTAATCAATTAATATAAATAATTTATCCTTCTCTAATTATATGCATGTTAATGAAATGTATATCGATTTTTAGGTTTTAAGTATGTTTTATCAACTTTTTAGTCAGTGTTATAATTTCTTTTGCTCTTTTCACTCTAATTCTTTATCTATTAATTAAATTATTAAAAGTTTTGTATTAACTCTATTTATATTTCTCTTTCATTTATCAAATAATTTAATGAATGCACGATCAAATTTGCTCTAATTATATATATGTTTATAAAATGAATGCTAGTTTTAGGTTTCAAAGTCTCTAGGTTTGAGATTTGACAGTTGTTGTTTGCTGGTCTCTCTGGTGTCACATAAATGATGTTGTTTGGAATAAGAAGTTCTCCAATGATTGGTCGATTTTGGTCGGGGGATTTAATCTGTTGAAGGCATGGATGGAGGCTAGGGAGGCGCTCATGGATTCTGAGTGCTGTGAAATGGTTGTGATGGTTAAAGTTATGGTCGAAATCGAATCTTGGCTAGATTAAAATCAACACGGATGCTGCCTGTATGAATAATCATGGGACCACTAGTCTGGTCTGTCGTGATGATGCTGGAAGGTTCATTGGGGGTATATGGGATTGATTGTGTGAATCCTGCAATCTTGGAAGCTAAGGCCATCAGAGAAACTCTTTTAATGGGTGAAGGAAAAACATATGCAAAATGTTTGAGTTTGATTGCATGGTAGCTGTATTTGTCATTCAGGATAGTGTTAACTACAACTCTGCATTTGGTGTGTGGTCTCTCATTGTAAAATTATTCTAACAACTCTGGTTAATATACGAGTTGTCTTTGTCAGGCGTTCTGCAAAGTCGACTTCTCATTTGCTTGTCAAAGCAGTGAGTTCTTTTCTAGATCGTTTCGTTTGAGATTTGAGTCTCCAGATTATACTGTTTCTACTATTATAGCTGACTTAAGTAATGAATGATTGAAGTTCGCTTTGGTTAAAAAAAACTAATAATTAAATATTAATTTAATATTATGCCATTTGTTAATAATATAAAGTATCAAATGGCATAATATTGTAGACTTAGTTCTACTTTAGTAACATAGATATGAAAAAAAAATCAAAACCAAATCACTTTTGTTAGTTTGTTATAAATCTTTTTTCGATGTTTAACCTAAATTTTAGTTCGATTTAGTTTGTTTGAATGGTTTAATGGATTTTTTTCATTATATTTCCTCCGTCCTATTTTAAGTGTCATAAAAGTATATTTTAATTGTCCTAAAATAAGTGTTACAAACTAAATTTTTACAAAAATATCACTTCATATAATTAATCACATTTTTTTAATATAATTCCAATACAAGAATAAATTTTAAAAATTATTGTATTAAATAAAGTTTATTAAAATATATAATAAACAAAAAATAAACATTTAAAATAAGACAGAGGACTACACCGCACTTATTACTCCCAATAATAATAATAAAAAAACCATCTCAGAAAACCTTCTAAATTGAATGTGGCACGGATTCTTGACCTAAACAAAGGTGCACGTACCATCAACCTTAATCTTTCTCAAGGAACAAAAGAAAATTCCATGCTACTGCGATTAGCAATTCAATGACCTTGTATTACATTACTTTTCACATTCGCTCCTCCTTCAACAAATCTTTAAAACAAACCAATAAGCTCAATTCCCGCGTTTTCACAACTTACAGCACACACACCGCTAATCACCTTCAAACCCAACTTGATTCCAACCTCCTTTCTCAATTAAACCAACATGCCACTTTATCGAACCCTTACTTTATCAGTAAAGTTGTGTCTTTTTGCGCAAAATCCACATTTTTCAATCTGGGTTTTCAACTCCATTCTCATGTTATTAAAATGGGTTTCACTTCAAATGTTTATATATGCTCTGCATTAGTTGATATTTATGGAAAATGTGGAAATATTTCATATTCTCGTCAATTGTTCGATGAAATGCCTGAGAGAAACGATGTGACATGGAATTCGTTGGTTTCTGGGTACTTGACTGTTGATTCTCCGTCGATTGCAGTTGATTTATTTGTTAAGATGTTGACAGAGGGAGTTATTGTGACTCCATTTAGCATTTCTAGTTGTCTTGTTGGATGTTCTTTGTTAGTTGATATGGAGTTAGGTACTCAAGTTCATGCATTGGTTTGGAAAGTTGGGTTGGATTTGAATGTTGTGTTGGGAACGGGTTTGATTGATATGTATTCAAAATGTGGTAATGTTGGTGATGCAAGACGTGTTTTTGATGGTGTGGTGGATAAGACTGTTGTTACTTGGACTTCTATGGTTACAGCGTATGTGCGCAATGAACAATCATATGAAGCTATTAATTTGGTAAGAGAAATGGCGAGTTCGTGTGTTCGAGCAAATGATGTGACTTACAATAGCTTGCTAAGTTCATTTTCTGGTTCAGACTATTTGAACTACTTGAAGCAGGTTCATTGTCGTGTAATTCGTCATTATTTTGACTCTAATGTATATATAAGCGCCAGTCTTGTGACTGCATATTCTAAGTGTAGTGACAGCTTGGAAGACTTCACCAAGGTGTGTTCTAGTGTTAATAGTTCTGACCAAATATCTCGAAATGCAGTTGTTGCAGGTTACTGCAATTTAGGATATGGTAAAGAAGCTCTGAGTTATATGTGTGGAATGAGGCAAGCTAACATCAAGGTGGACTTTTTTACTTTCACTAGTGTGTTAGGAGCAATGGGGAATATTTCAGCTTTTGAGGAAGGAAAGCAAATGCATGCTCTCGTTCTTAAAAGCGGCTATTTTTCGTATGTATGCATTCAGAATGGACTTGTTTCAATGTATGCAAGATGTGGTGCTATCAATGATTCGAAGCAGGTATTTAGGATGATGAAGGAACATGATGTGATCTCGTGGAATGCACTTATCACAGGATGTGCTCATCATGGTGCTGGCAAAGATGCCGTGGAACTTTTCGAAGAAATGAGGAAAACTGATATCAAACCTGATAGTACCACATTCCTTGCTATTTTATCTTCTTGTAGCCATGCTGGTTTTGTGGAGAAAGGACTCGAGTGTTTTGGTCTGATGAAAAACGATGTTTCATCTGAATCCCTTAGAATTGAACATTATGCTGTTATAGTTGATATTTTTGGCCGTGCAGGGCGTATTGCGGAAGCCGAAGACTTCATTGCTAACATGCCAATTGAACCAGGGTCTTCAGTGTATAAAGCTCTACTCAGCGCTTGTTTAATTCATGGAGATAAAGATATGGCTGCACGTTCTGCAAAGAAACTTATAGAATTGTGCCCTGAAGATCCTGCAACGTATATACTACTATCAAATGCGCTGATGCAATGGAGCTGTTGGAATGATGCTGCCGAGGTGCGGAAGCTTATGCATGATAGAGGAGTTAGGAAAATTCCTGGATTTAGTTGGACTTGAGAATACAGAACGGGAATCTTTTGATGGTTAGCTCTTCACAAGACTGGTACCAAATCTGGCAGGATGCATACAATTTCTGAATACGAAAACAGTCAAGTTATAAAGTGCCTTTTACATATATAGATCAGAATGGTACAGATATGCTGATAACATATCTTTGCTAATACGGCTCAGAATGAAATAGATACGTAGAGAACACGGTGGAATCTTGGGTGAGGACACCCTCACCTACGGTTGGTGAGGATGTCCTCACAACCATTAGATTTTGTAACTTTTTATTTGAGATATTCATTCATTATGTAATATGTGTAAGATTATGTAATTTGTGTAAAAATGCTAATAATATTTAATAAATATGTTAATTTTTGATTTTATATGAAATAAAATTGTATTTTAATTTTTGTTTAGCAAAGCCTGAAAAGGTCGCGAACATGCACGTTAGCTTGCGAATTTTAAACGAGTTTGTTCATTTGAATTCGTTAAATTTTAAATGAGTCGAACTCGAATGCCCTAAAACGCTGCTTGGCTCGATTACAACCTTATTTCTAACTCCAAATCTAACAAATAGAGTTTTGCGTTATTAAAATTTGATTGCTTTACAGATTTAATTTCAAAGTCACAATATTTAAGCTTAATCCATTAATTATTTTTACCTGATCTAAACATTGAACCAAATAGCTTGTGGCTGTATTACACCAGACTCAAGCAGGTGTAACAACAGAGGAAAATCTAGTCCCAACCCAAGACGTGAGGCAAGAAAAAGGGAAAACAGTTATGGCAAATGAATGGCAACCCAAGTCAATTGCTATTTGAGAAAGGAGACCTTCTGCAACAAAAATGAATGGTAACCCATGTATATGATGTTGGTTTCATTGCCATTTGTGATATTATTGCCCACAAGTTTCTTCTGTTTCTAGCACATGACATTTGTTTGTAATTCACTAACCAAAACTCATGGTTGACCATTGCTTTTTCTCTTATATTCCCTTTCTAATGGTGGTGAAAGATCCGGACTGGACAGATTATCTCATTGCAGCAAATTATGACGACACAACGGCAGCAGCAATCCCGACTAGGAGCATTGGCTGCTCAACTGGAAATTTTTAACAGGCAAAGTGAATCATCTAAATCTCCCAGGAGTAGTAACAAAACCGTTGAACAACTCCTGCGAGGTTTTATGGAACCAGAGATGTTTTAGTGCATGAAAGTGTTTATGTTAACATCCTGTCTAATCGAAGTCTTTGAATACATGTCGCAGGAGAAACCTCGAAGGGGTCACTGCATACCTTGTCGATATATGGTAGGGAACACGATATGGAGGATGATCATGCTCCACCTAAAAAATCTGTCCTTGCTAAAGTGAAGGAGAAGGCACGGAAATGGCGGAATACTCTAAGCAAGAAGAAGAATAATGAAGATATTTACAACACTCCTTCATGGGGGGTTAGCCTGGAGGATGATGAAGATGAAGATCCCGAATACCTTGGAGCCCCAAGTAAGAAAGAACCTATTTCAGCAAATATCAAACAGAGATGGGGTGTGTTTTGTTTTCACATATTAGAATCACATCAGAATGAGAGAAAATTGCAGATTATAATGGTAAATACCGTTCAGTATATGCTCTCATTTCATTTTGTTTTCAGTGTATGAATCGGAGATGGCACCTGAAGGGTATAAGGAAACGGCAAGGCAGCATCCTAGAACAATTCCTGTTATTCCTGATAAAAATGTTTTGCTAAGCAATCCGAACCCAGAAGCCGAAAAGAAATGGGAAGCTGAAAGAAAGTCTGAACCTGATCTGAATAAGCCTGAAGCTGAGAAAAAGTCCGGTAATGACGACCAGCCGGTAAATAAAAGTATGATTAAAAATCACGACGCAGAGAAGCCATCAAAGATACACACAGAAGCTGTGACAAAGAAGCCAACAAAGACATTAGCAGAAGCTGTGACTGAGAAGCTAGCGCCAGCGTACGCCACAGTGTCTGATGCTACACAAGCCATTGCTTCCAAGATTCAGAACCTCACAATTTCGACTATACAAATGGCACCTTCTATATCCGTGAACGAACCAGAAAGAAGCCCTGGAGCAGTTGGTCATAAAGAGCTAGCCTCGTTGGCAAGAAAACAGGAAGCACCAGGCTCAGGTCTGGATGCGCTGGATCGAATTGCGCGAGACAAAGGTCGAGCAGGAGCTGTTCTTGGCGAGCATCCGAGCACGAGTGAGCAAATATGGGATAAAGGAGTTTCGGTGAAGGAATACATAATGCATAAACTGGAACCAGGAGAAGATGAAAGAGCACTTTCTCAAGTTATATCAGAAGTAATAAGTCCAAGGAGAAAACCTGGAGAAGTTAGTGTTGTAGAGAAGGTTAAGGAGGCTGTGACTTCTTTGCTGCGAAACGAGGAACCTTCTCATAATTCCAAACGTTATGTATATCATACGGCTCAAAATTCATTGTCACAGTTTCCTGTCGCAACTAATTCGCATGAAGGTATGAAATTGAATCCAAAACCTTAACTCAAACGACAAATTGTCAGAAATTAGATTATTAGAAAAATTGTGTAGCAGACATGAGCCTTTTGAGTTTACCAGAACTTTTTTGTTCTTATTTGCAGCAGTTGAAGAAGAAAATCATGGAAGAATACTTCAAGCTAACTGAAAGAACTAAATAGCTGTTCTAGAAAAAAAAAGTTTCAGAAGTTGATTCCGCCTGAAGTCTATTCAAATTAATAGCTTCAGAAGATCTGTTCCAATTTTAAAAAGTAGTTATGCTCAAACACATGCCTGAGATAATAAAATATGTATACTCAGATTCAAATGGTATGAAAAATTTTCAGAAATCACTGGGAGTTCTGTTTATACTGTATATTCCTTTATCCATATATGTATTATCAGATTAAACTTTCCAGTTCATCCTCTTAAGCATGGATAGTAACTGTTCATACTTCAAGTTTCATGCAAGAAACAGATACTTTTTCCAACTTGATGGGATCAATTGTTTCAGTATGAACTTGTGCCTTTCATGCAAAGCTGTAACTTTGAAATTTATATAGAAAGGCTACAATTCTTGTTTATCAGTCCAATTCAAAGGAAGTCAAAAACATTTCTAGAAATGTCAATCCAAATTTTACAGTACAAAAGACGTAGATTTCAGTGCTGCAGCTGTAGAGAGACAGAACTAAGCGGGTTCTATCAGTTCGTATATGAGTGGTGGTAAAATCATAGTTATTAACTTGCCGAAATGGATGTATGAAGGCAACATATTTTTGAATCCGTCTCAAGAATTAATAGTGATTGGAATATAGAATAAAACAAAGCATTTCAATAATTTGCGGCCACCACGACTTGTTTATTGGTTAGGTTTTTTTTTTCCTAGTAAAAAAAAGCACAAAATATTCAGTCACATCATATTATTGCGATTTGTATTGTTTAGCTTAAACACAGACTATATGAGGTTGAATGCAGAAATTCAAAGCAAAGAATGATAAAATTGTTGACCAATAATACTTTGATAACCTGGCAGCTTAAACTTAGCTACTTAGGTTCCTTTTCATCTGATGAAAATTATTTTTTTAAATTTTTTTTTATAAAAATTACATTTTTTAATCTTATTTAAAAATCATGTTTGTTAAAGATATTCGGAATGAGATGAAAAATGTTTATTTTAAGATTTTAGTCTTTTCAAGCTAGCTGCTTGTTAAATTCCACTTAAAAAAGTTAACTGATTACATATCTTATTTTTTAAAGGTATGACTATCTTGACAATAAGCCAAAATAAACATCTCATGCTTAATTTTTTTTACTCTCTCTTCATCTCAACAAAATTAACAAACATTTAGACAATTTTTCGGAATGTACTCCAATCTTATCTCTACCCTTTCCTATCTTGGTCCGAAAAATATCTCATTCTAATCTTATCTACATTGTTTTAACACACATGCCCTAAAAAATTCAAAATATATTCTATGAAAGTTATTTTTTTACTTGTTTATTTAACAATTAAGAATAGTAAAAAAGAAAAAAAATATTATTTTATATTTTATATGAAAAATATTTAAAAAATAAATAAATTTACAATTATTATTATTATTTTCTCTTGAATTATTTTTTAATAATATTAAACATTATAAAATTTTAAAAAATAGTTTTTAAAAATAAATTTCTACAAATAAATGAATTGAGCTTTATCAAATTTTCATTTTCCTTTTACTTGGAAAATCCAAATTATTGAGTTACAAGTACAATAGTCACATATGTAACATTTAGGATTTATAAAAGTATAACTCAATATTTTACTATCAACCATATCAGGATCAATTCTTACAAATCACGTTCACTTTTAGACATATTTAATGGTGAATCTCATTTTGGATTTATATATAAAAGTATAATTTAATATTTTATTAATTTTTTATTTATGAATTTTAATTCTTTAAAATTTTTATAATGTAATAAATATATTCAAGTTTTATACTTAATTAGTTGGAATCCGTAGTTATTAAATTTTTTTATATATCAAATATAAAAAGTACAAATATTTTTTATACCAAATAGAATCCACCTATCAAATATTGGAGTGCTTCATCAAAATGAAACTCTTTAACATAAATCACTCCAATAGAAAGATGTTCATAAAAGGTAGGGATGACGATTCGTGTTTACAAAGTCGCGTTCATGTCGTGTTGAGACATGTCTCTGACATGATTATACACAACATGATAAATAAACGGGTCAATTTTTAGAACACGGACACGACTCATTTAATAATCATGTCGACACGACACGACACGTTTAACAAGGTTAGTTTAAACAAGTACAAAATATTATGACACGGTTATGCCTGTTTAAATATATAGAAATAAACACATTAAATTAAAAAATTCAATCAAGAATTCATTTAAAATACTTAGTATAAATCTAAAACACGTTTAAATAGATTTAAATGGGCACTATCAATCGATAACCTATTTAACACAATTAATATAATTGTGTTTAATCGTGTTTAAACAGGTTAAGATGGTCAACCCGTTTACAACCTGTTTATTTACGGGTCATAAACATATCTACCTGTTTATGACCCGAAATTGTTCATATAAACACTAACTCGTTTAAAATGCACGTCAAATCATGTTGTATAATCGTGTCGTGTCAAAAATTATCAGCCCAGATACTTTATAGGGTATAAATCCATTAGTGTTGTCCTTTGAATTAAAAATATTTCATATTTTGCTAATCTACTGCAGTTATAACAGCAGAGTCTCAGGCCTAAACTTGACTGTCAAACAATAACAATGCCAATTATCATAAGACCAAAATAATGTCTAATATTATATGGTCAGTGTCTGCCTGTCAGCAATGATGTTCCTTCTCCACCTTTCTTTATAAATTTTCAACCAATTTTTTGAGACTTAGTGATTCCTTTGTTTCTCAACTTTAACAGATTCTTCAGATTTGCCACAATCCTTCTTTGACAATTCATAAGTGACTTATTTTATCAACTTGGTGGTGTTTATTATTATATTCAAGTTCCTTTACTGCCTTAATAATACTTTCAGAATTTGAATATAAATCAGAAGGACAAATCTTCCTCAACCTTACATCAATCACTGTTGTTTTTTTCTCAATGGTATCACTATGTTAAAACCATCAAACTTCCTGTTAGTTCTTTTTGTATCTCTGCAACATTTGGCCTTTGCTCAACAGCCAAACCAGTTTATCTACAATGGCTTTCTTGGAGCCAACTTGAGCCTTTCAGGTATTGCAAGAATTCATCCAAATGGTTTGTTAGAGTTAACAAACACTTCACAGCAACAAATGGGGCATGCATTCTTTCCTCTTCCTCTTCACTTCAACAATAATACTCATAGCTCCTTCTCCTTCTCTACCAATTTTGTCTTTGCTATTGTGCCTGAATCACCTTCTTTTGGTGGCCATGGCATTGCCTTCACCATCTCACCGTCGGTAGACTTCAGCGGCGCCACGGCTACTCAATACCTTGGACTGTTTAATTCTTCAACAATAGGCTTGGCCACAAATCATGTTCTTGCCATTGAATTGGATACCATTCAGAACCCGGAATTCGAAGACATCAATGATAATCATGTTGGAGTGAATATCAATGGTTTAATCTCTAATCAATCAGCTCCAGCTTCGTACTTTTTGGAACGTGAAGGTCGAAATGAGAGTTTGGATCTCATCAGTGGGAAAGCAATGCAGTTGTGGATAGATTATGATGAAGATGAGAAGCTAATTAATGTGACTCTTGCTCTTTCTACAGAAATCAAACCAGAAAGGCCTCTTCTTTCCACAAAGGTTGATCTCTCTCAGGTTTTCTCGGATTCCATGTATGTTGGTTTCTCTTCATCTACAGGTTCTGTGGCGAGTCACCACTATATTCTTGGATGGAGTTTCAACAGAAGTGGCCATTCACAAACCGTGGATGTTAAAAGGCTTCCTTCATTTCCCCATGTAAAGGATTCTAACGATAAAACACATTTAAGAATTGTCATTCCGGTGATAGCAGTGTTTATCCTGATTTCAGTAATTTCAATAACAGTTTTGATACTGAAGAAGAGATTTGAAGAAATACGGGAAGATTGGGAACAGCAATACGGCCCTCAAAGGTTCTCTTACAAAGATCTTCACAGAGCAACGAAAGGTTTCCGAGACAAAAGGCTTCTCGGATCAGGAGGTTTTGGCAAGGTTTACAGAGGAGTGCTAGCTTCTTCGGATACGGAAATTGCAGTCAAGAAAGTATCACATGATTCACAGCAGGGAATGAAGGAATTTGTGGCTGAAATTGCCAGTATGGGAAGACTAAGACACCGCAACTTGGTGAACTTGCTAGGCTATTGCAGAAGAAAGGGGGAGCTTTTCCTGGTCTATGATTACATGCCTAATGGAAGCCTCGACAAGTTTCTGTTCAGTGAGGAAAAACCGCTCCTGGAATGGTCACAGAGGTACCAGATCCTGAAAGGAGTTGCATCAGCTCTTCTTTACCTCCATGAAGAATGGGAACAAGTAGTTCTGCATAGAGATATCAAAGCAAGCAATGTCATGCTGGACGCTGATTTCAACGGACGACTTGGAGACTTTGGCTTGGCGAAGTTCTACGATCATGGCTCCACTCCCCAAACAACACTGGTGGCCGGAACGTTCGGATATCTAGCACCTGAGGTTGCAAGAACAGGAAGAGCAACTCCAAGCAGCGATGTGTTCTCTTTCGGAGTCTTAATGCTTGAAGTGGCCTGTGGAAGAAGGCCAATTGAGCCACAAAGACCACACAATGAGGCTGTTTTGGTTGACTGGGCTCTAGACTGCTGCAGAAGAGGAGTGATTCTCACGACAAGTGATGCAAGACTGGAAGGAGAATATGAAGAAGAAGAAATGAATTTGGTTTTGAAATTAGGGCTGTTATGTGCACATCACACACCAGCAGCAAGGCCAAGCATGAGACAAGTAGTTCAATATCTGGAAGGAAGTACTGCCTTGCCTGAATTAACAGTACATGTTATTGGAAGTGGTTTGGTTCCTGAAATCTATGTAGAATCAAGAGAACAAGTATTGACTTCATTTACAGAAAATCAAAATTCATATACATCACTTGATACTGATAGTTTCCTTATCAGTGGCAGATAACAGCAGGTTTTTGCAGGGATTTAATATGGTGTTATTTTCTGTTTTTGAAGTTGGTCGGATAATTCTATATGAAAATTTTTGAGACAGTAACTGTTTTTGTTTTTGTACATTCTTCTATTAACTTAATTTGTTTTTACTTTCTCTTATCTGCAGCAAAATATGCTATAAAAGATCCATGTGGAGCACAATTTCTGCAAGAATACTTGCATTGAAGTAACAGAACAGTCTGAGTTCAAAAACTGTTCGAAATGTATCCACATCTGAAAAATATAAGAAAAATATGTGGTTTATAATGATATAAATTGTAAATTGTATACAAGTCAATTGGTTCTATTGTTCATGAATCTGTACACGTGTGCACGGGTTTATGAATTTTCGTATGATATCGAAACCGTGAATCTCCTAACTGAATAGTGCTCAAAATTTCGGAGTTAAGATAAACAGTGAGCTTGACCGAAACTGTAATCTCTGAAAGCTGAGTTGTAGTGCAAGATAGACCAGAAAGATGGAAGGAGTGCGTCTTCTTTCCTTCTCTTCAAATTATTTTCAAACAAAACATTTTGAGAGTAGAAGAAAATGATCAAGTTCAAGTGGGTTAGGTTAAAGCATTAAGAATAAAGTGAACAACATTCATTTCCTGTAAAGAAAAAAGTTTGTAGTTTCATTCTTAAAGAAATCACAGCACGTTTTTGTAACAAATCACATGAGTTCGTTAAAGGAACCTACTTTTGATCCATAAAGGATTTCCATTGTTTTTGGTTTATGGATCCATTTTTTTATTAGTCTAGCTATGATGGTGAGATACTAGGGCTGCTCACGGGACTTGGAGATTTCCGATCCGATCCGAGAACCTGTCCCGTTAGAATCGGAATCGAAAAATATCCGTTGACTTTGACTTTTCTCGTCCCGTTCCGTCCGTAATTTTTCTTATGGGACGGTTCTGGATCTTAAGCAATATCCATCCTGAGAACTGTCCCGTCCCGACCCGTTTCGCTCCATCCCAAAGAACCGAAACTATAACCGAAAAAATAAATATAATTATCTAAATTATAAATTAAAAAACAATAATACTCAATACCAAATAATAAAGTTCAATACTCAATACAAGCTTTTTAAACATGTTTGAATATAACTGATTAGGAAATATTTGAAAGTATATAATTAGTTAGTTACAGGAAATATATTGGGGTTTTGTTTTGACTTTCTTAATTAATTTGATAAATATTCAAGCTATGAGTTTCGATATCATAAATGATGAGACGACTGGTGATTGTTGCTAAAATATATGATCATCGTCTTATGACTTCAAATGTTATACATTTATAGCTTATTTAGACTAAATCATTTGTTCATTTTTAGACAAGATAAAAAAAATGATATTCTTTAAATTTGTTTTGCATACCGATATTTTTTCATTTAAAGATGATTTTTAACACATATTTCTTGTAAAAATAAGTAATATTTTAAAAATTCTCCGATCCTCGCCCCCGTTCCAGAACCGTTTTCTCTATCCCG
>CANYCX011969506.1:0-10153 GCA_948193385.1 Breynia disticha f. nivosa | reverse complement strand
ATGATTTAATTAAGTAACCAAACAAGGAATCAAATTCAATGAAATAAGAATTATACAATGTTATGATGGTTATGAATGTATTTATTACATTCCTCTCTCTCCTTCCTATATATTCATTAATGAACTCCAACTACCACTCATCTAACATCAATCTTCCCTCATTTCCAACTAACTTATACTCGATTTTCAAACGTTCCAGGGTATAATTTAACCCTTATCCACCATCCAACATTTCATTTCCCCTAACTTTCTTTACAAAATTCTCAAACTAATTCCCTTAATTACAAATTAATTCCATCTTATAGGACACCCAATCCAATTAACCATACAATTAACCTCAACTAGGCCCGAAGAAACTAACCATAACAGCATAACTTAAAATCGAACTTAAGGTTCCAAATTCAAAATCCCCTCACTCTAACCCTCTCATCTTAAAACACCATTTCCCAATCCTTAAACCATAAACTAAACCTAGAATTTGATTCTAATGGGTACTACACATCCATACCTTTCATTCAAACTCAATTTCACACAATTCGGCCTTAAATTGCACGAGTAATCACCTCGGAAAGTTAAACCATAAACAAAAACAAACTTCACAGTTTTGGTTCGAGAAAAACTTACCTAATCAAGTTCTCAATCCAATTCTACAACTCCCGATCACCAAATCTTGCTTAGCTCTAGGCTCGGTTAGGGTTTTTGAAGTTTTGTTTGTTCTTTGGAAAGAAAAAACGTGTGGGAATGAAGGTGGAGTGAGAGATAGGAAAGATATATGTTTATATATGATTTGGAATTGACGATTTTGTCCCTAACTCAATATCTCGCCTTCCGCTCGATTTTCTCTCTCCCGAATAACCGAACTTTACTCAATTTTTATTTCTCATTCTAGTCTACACTCTACACCATTTATTAAATAATATTTTCAGCGAAAATTTTCCTCACATAATTCATTAATTATTCAATTAAATTATAAAAATCACGAAAAATGGAGGGCGTTACAACAATCGTCGAGAGAAATTTCAATCCAAAATCATCATTTGGATTCAATTCTAATTCACAGAAACAAATAAATGTATGCAGCTAGAAGGGTTCGAAATTGCAAATTCAAATAAGAATTATACTGTCTTTAGATGCTTTGATACAAGAAGAAAAAACTAACTAGAAGAATCAATAATTATATAAAAACAACGCCTTGATAAGTCGTAACTAGAAATTTTGAGAGAGAAGGATGGGAATTTGAGACATGAAAAAAGGTGGGAGGAAGAGGTAACGTGTAGTACGGTAGAGGTGACGATGAAAAGTAGGAGAAGAAATTGAGATTTGTCATTTTTTAGAATAAGTTTCAGAATATATTAATTAAAGAATATGTTTTATTGAAATGAGAAAAAAAAACAATCAAAGTTTATTGTGGTACATATGTTTTTTTTTTCAAGTTAACTGAGTTCAGGGGTTTGACTCACGTAACCACTTTGGCCTAAAGCCTATTTATAAAGGGAAGACTCCTATACAATATTAATTCCAACCGACATGAAAAATTTAGTCTCACATCAACTCAAATTAGGATTTGGGTAGCTATCCTAACAATATTCCTCCATTGTGATAGTTAAAGTGCTATTTATTTGACTAAAGATCAAATGTTTCACGAGCTTAAGAAACACATTCATGTGAAGTACCATTGTGTTCAAGTTATTGTTTCTTGAGGAAATGTTTATGTCAAGAAAATTGGTACTGTAAACAATCGGATGACATGTTAACTAAATCTCTTTCAGCTAGTAAGTTCAAGAATTACTTGGACTTAATTGACATGTCTCAAGTTTGAGTTGTCCTTGCGAGTTTATTTAAAATAGATGGAGTAGATTTGTTCCAAGGAGAAAATTGAAGTTAAAGTGGAGATTTGTTAATTATGATTTGAATTTTACTTGATTTAAATACAAATTTAATTTGGATTTGTATATGAGTTGTGTGCATATTGTCATGTAAGTTATCATGCAAGTTGTAGATAGAAGAATTTAAATTGAACTCTACCTTATCAAACTAGCATTGTTGACTTTGAAAATGTAATTTGCCATAAGTTGTTACCAATTTAAACTCTATTTGATCAAGAGAAGGGTGCAATTTGTCACCATTAAGATGCAATTATTTCATGACAAAAAGAATAAACTTTGCTTATAAATATATGAAGCTCTCATTTTGAAGATGTGAATTTTGGTGAGAGTTTGAGAGGTTCCAAACTTAGGAGTTGCGTGAGAGTTGATTAGTGAAACACTTTTGGATATATTTGAGTTATAAGAATTTGTGAGAATTTTTTTGTACTCTTTTTATACACCACATTGTTTTTTATTAGTAAATTTCTACTCTCATTTGTTTGTGGACGTAAACTTACGTCAAACCATGTAAAATTTGTGTCTCATCTATTTTATTTTTCTTTATTTTATTGTTAATATTTTTACATAAATTTATGTTTCCGCACTCTTATTCCTAAATGTAAAAATAAAGTTGCGTATATGTATCAAAAACCCTCAAAAGTTGAACCAAGCCATCCATGTGAAAGGCTCATATATGCATTCATAAATTAAGATGAGCTTGTTCTGATAATAAAGAGAGTGGGCCAAATATCCTGAAGAGGCAACAAGATATTTTTGCAGATGCAGGTGCATCTGTGATATCTGAGACTCGGCTTTATTGCTTTAAGAGGATTTTAATATCATCTGTCTCAATAATAATGTACGTACCAATGAAACACACACACACTTCTATAAGACCTCACCTCTTACCAGGTCCTGAACAATCACTTTTTCTCTTTTCACTCGTTCTTGGTAGCTTTTTATCGGTGCGCATTTTGGCACGTTTCGTGTTTGGCGTACTATATAACAAGTTAAAAGTAACTAAAAAATACAAATAAGGATTTACAGCTAAATCCATCGTCTCTTCTCTTCTCCCGCCAATAAATTTCTCATTAAAATTAGAGAGAAAAGAGTGGACCCAAGTTTGAATTGGGAGTCCAAAAATATCGTCAGAATGTCTGAATGCAGACAAAAGTTAATAACACTACACGACTTTAAGGTTTATGAATTATTAAGATGGTTTTGTAAACAGGATTACAATATGGACGACCTTTCCATCCCATCATGGGACATTTTAAAATTATCATAAGAATGCATTGTAAGCTAGTGGCCACAATTTACAAATCTTTTCCTTATGTGTTTACTTTGTAAGCTAGTTCAGCGAACTGTTAAGTGCATTTAAAATAAACAAAATTATTTTGAATAAAAAAACTAAACATTACTCATTCTACAATATATATTATTCAAGCAATGAAATTTCTTTGTCATCGTGTAAAAGCTTTATATTTTGTATAATTTTTTCCAATTATTCAAATTATTTATTATGACGGAAAAAAATATGTTCGCTAAAGCTCCGTTTGTTTGGAGGAATTCATTTTCCAGAAAAATGTTTTCCTAGTTTCTAACGTTTAATATCAACGGAAAATAAGTCAACAAAATTATAATTTAAAATTCAATAAAAAATTATTATTATTTTTAACATACTTTTAAAGAAAATATTTTTCTTATCTAAAATATAAAATTATATTTTTCTTTATGTTTTTAAGTATTTGAATATGAAATACTAGAAAACGTGGTTTTGGAAAATAAGATTTTAATACATGAAAAATATTTTCTGCAGGAAATCAATTTCTGCCAAACAAACGGAGGGTTAATTTTGTTTGTTTATTTTTAATTTTTTTTACCCTAAATATTCAAACAATGTCTAATAAAAATAATTAAATTTAGTTATATGTATTCTTAATTTCTTCAAGGCTAAGGGAGCAATCACCATTGAAAACGTTGTTCTATGTAAAACTGTAAATAAATTAGACTGAGTTGTTCAAGCTCGATAAATTCTTATTTGAGTTCGGTTAATGAACAATCGAGTTTAATTGTGAACAAAATGTTCACCTAAAATTGCTAAATTAACTGAGTCTAAATAAAATAGAACTCGAAAATTTATGACTTGCTCAATAATAAGTTTGTGAATAAACACGACCACATATTTGAATTTTTTAACATTATTATGTAGTTTTTACATTTTTTTATTTTAAATAAGTATATAATTTATTTTAAAATAAGTCAATAATAAAAAACAAACCATATTTAAAAAAAATACATAAATGTTATAATTATTTATACTATACTAATTAAAAATAATAATTTTATTAATATAAAAAATAAAAAAATGTGCATAGCATTCAATAAATTTGTCAACTTCTAATTTTTATCTTCAAAAAATTTTATTTTAATTTTTATTTAATCAAGCTCAAAAAAATCGTAAATCTATGTTCCTGAAAATTAAACAAGCTTAACTTCAAAATTTTAAACTCGATGGAAATCTCGATTTGAGTTTATACTCGTAAAATTTTAAACTAATCAAATCTTAAACACACCAAAACCTGAATCAATTACAGCTTTATTCCTGTCCTGAATCAACGATGGGTGTGCTTATTTTGGACTTTATTTTTTAGACATGCTGCATGTCTGGTATATTTTGATTTCCCCAACCTAAAACATGAGCATGATATGTAATCTACTCAATATAATCACTGCATCTGATATATGTATACAAAAATGGTTTGTTCAACCATTTCCAGAACATTACCTCATGCCAATTTTTTTTCTCTCTAAATAATTTTTTTTTCTTTCATTGAACTCAATCGAAAAACTACTTGATCTTACTCTGCTGCGTGTCTTGATATAGCAGCGACATGCTATGGATTTCCAGTTCACATAAAATATCTTAAGGATTGAAATTGTAACCATCCATTCATAAGCAATCAGAGAAGTCAATGGTGAAAATCCATGTTCTGCACAATTAGATGATGAAAGTGTTTCAAAGCACGGCGCATGAGGTGTTTGTTGAGATAACTACCCAAATTTTAATTTGAGTAAGTAAAATGTATTGGGATAACTATCCCAAGTATCCCACCTCGATTAAGATTGTGGTTGTAAAAAGGTATTCTCCTTATAAATAGGCTATAGGACTTAGTGGTTGGGTGAGTAAAATCCCTTAACTCAGATAACTAGTAAGGTGTAACTTCAGTTTGGGTCTTGTGATTGAGAGAGTTTTTTTATAGTTTTCCGTGAAAAAACTCTAGTATTTTGTGAGAAGGTTTTCATAGTTTTTCCGTGCAAAAACTGTGGTCCTTTGGAAAGGATTTTTAGAGTTTTTCCGTGCAAAACTATAGTCTTTTGAGAGAGGGTTTTGAGAGTTTTTTTCCGTTAAAAAATGTAATGTTGTGGGAAGCTGGAGATCGTGGACGACGTAGGTCTATTGTTGAGAGGCCGAACAACGTTAAAAATATTGTGTGTTCTCTGTTTTTTCTTTCTCTATTATTATTATTATTATTATTGCAGGTATTCTTATCAGGTTTAGGTCCTAACAGTGTTAATCGAAGTGAAAATTCGGTTTGGAGTTTGATTGAATATGTTTCTCAGGTTTAAATCTCAACAGAATCATTCTTGTGAAACAACAGTGGTGTTTTTCGTTCGGGAATTCTTATAAAAAATGAAAAATACTAGGCCGCTATGAAAAAAAAAAGGATAAAAGTGCTGCCTGCACTCACTCGTCCACATCATAGTTTTCTCAGTAATAATTGATTAAAATTGCAAACTGTAATATTGCCACACCTCGACAATGATTTATGGCTTATGTGGTCCACTAATTACATTAAACGCAATGATACTTCCCTCTATAAATGGCCACCTCTCCCCATTCACAACTAACACAATTGTGATCACAAGAGAAATCTGATAGAGCAAGGTAGAATTCATGGAGTCAGTGGCAAGGGCAGGAGCTCCAAACCTGGGAAATGGGCAGAACTCAAAAGACAGGTGTAGAAACTTCCAGATGCCACTGCATTACCCAAGATTCAGTCAAGCTGAATACGAGAGCATGCCTGAGTGGAAGCTTGATTGTTTGCTTCAACAGTATGGACTACCCATCAGTGGAGACCTTCACCATAAGAGGAAGTTCGCCATGGGAGCTTTTCTCTGGTCTCATTAGTCCACCTTTACTGTCACTCTTGTTCTTCTAGTGTTACGAACTTGTGATCATGTTATGGATCTTGCTATAACTTCTTCTCTCTTTTCCTATTTGGTTTCTGCCACTGTGATTTAGGTTTGGATTCACCAATATGTTCCATCACGTCTTGTTGAAGTCGATGTGTAAAACCAGATTTAATATCTGCAACTTCATGAATGATCCGCAGATACATATCTTGTTGAACATGAATGTGCTGATTTAATAGAGAAGATTTAACAATCCACATTTTCCAATTTCCATCGCTGTATCTATCAATTATCATTGCATGGTAAAAAATATGCAGTCAAATGTAAAGCTGTAAACTACTCCTGTTTAAAAAAAAAAAGGAAAAAAACCATCTGTGATGAATTAAACAGTCCAGATATTAGAGTTTGAACTTGACAAATCTAGCTTGTTTGGTAGAGGAGAAGACTTCATTAGCTAAGCAATATCTGATGGTTCAGATTTATTCTCATCAAATAAAATTCATATATAATATAAGATTAAAAGAGTTCTCACTGAAACTTGAAAATGGTCTTATCCTGTACTTGAAAGTGTTCAAAGGGAAGGTGCAGGTGCAGCTAACTCCTCTATGGGCAATTCTATGATTTTTTAAGGTAAAAATGCAACTGATCAATTAGAAATAAAAATAAACAGAAACATAGTTTCAATAAAGGTAATAAAAGCATCATATTCCTCTTCGATTTGAGTTTTAATCATGTCTCGAATGAATTCGAGGATATATTTGAATAAATTTTGATGGCAATTAAAATAATTTGTTGATTTTGAACAACTACAATGACCGAATTGTTGAGAAAAGAGTGACAAAAGTGTGGAATGCCAACTAAAAAAATTCTTAGAACTCGTCTCTCTCCATAAAAGAATAAGAGGAGCAAGCTAAGTTATTCAACACAGATATATTACAAATGATCAATCACAAAATATACTACAATTTTTAATTTGAAAAATTCGTTTGTAGTTTTATTTAATTTTTTAAACTATAAAAAACAATATTACCTCATACCATCAATTAAAAAATATAAGATAAATTTAATCATATTAATTCATACAATATAAAATGTCAAATAAACAAGTCACATATGGTAAGTTAGAGTATCTTTAATCTTAAATCTCTTTAAGAGATTTATGATAATGTTACATCATTATTTTATTAACTCTTTATTTAAAATTGTGTTTGGTGGACTCTATTGTCATTGAAGCTCACCTTGTAAACCATTTCACATATGTGAATAGTTTACGAGTTAACCTCACCTTTGTGCCTGAGGTAGCATAAAATAGAGTCCACATAGGGTATAAACCCTCATTGTAGAAGCCCTTAACTTTGGTAAATTTTAATACGAGGCTGTTGAGAAAGAGACTCAATAAGGCTCATTCTCATTTACCTGAAAATATACAGATTATGTAAAATTAAAACTATATTTTACTAAATAAATTAAAAAATCAAATTTATTTTCATTGAATCGAACAGTCGAAATTCGTTGTCTTAATGATTTCCCTCTTTGGGGGACTCATAATAAAAGTCTCTCTTAACTTCTTGCAAGAGTGCGTGCAAAAAACTCTCTAAAAGAGTACTTTCTCTAATTTTAAAAAAATATGTAAAATAAAATATTTTTAAGAGATTCTTTTAAATTAATTTATTTTTTTAATTTTAAGAGTAGTTTTTTGATTTAAAATATTTAAAAATAATTTTTAGTTTATTTTATTAATTTTTGAGGTAGTATAAAAAAATTAATAATAACTTTAATTATTCTCTTCATTTTATTTCAAGTATTAATTATTTATTTATTATATATTTTAAAAAAAATTATTTAATATAATTATTTTTTAAATTTTTTTACATTTAGATTATACAAAAGAATATAATTAATTATAAAATAAATATTTTTTAAAAATATAAATTTTTATTATTAATACCTAAAGATATTTTAATAATATTTTTATAAAAATTTAATCTGTGACATTTATTTGAAGATAATATACTTAAAATAAGACGGAACGAGTATAGATTTGCAAGCGAGGAGTGAGGGTTCTTATCCGGCCAAAGAAAAACAGCGTTTTACTCATCACTTGACTATAACTCAAAAGCGGATACAGTCACATTCCACACCTTTTTCAAACCCCTCTTCGCGCCACCCTTTCTTATCAATTTCCCCTCAAAATGCCTCGCGAAATCATCACTCTTCAAGTGGGCCAATGCGGGAACCAGATCGGCATGGAGTTCTGGAAACAACTCTGCCTCGAACACGGCATTAGCAAAGACGGCATTTTGGAAGATTTCGCTACTCAGGTTTTCTGTTTTTGTAATTTTTAAAATTTCATTATACGGCGTCGTTTTTATTGTTTATTGTGTTGATTGTAGGGTGGTGATAGGAAAGATGTGTTCTTTTACCAAGCTGATGACCAACATTATGTTCCGCGAGCTTTGTTGATTGATTTGGAGCCTAGGGTTATTAATGGAATTCAAAATGGTGATTATAGGAATTTGTATAATCATGAGAATATTTTTCTTTCTGATCATGGCGGTGGTGCTGGGAATAATTGGGCTAGTGGGTATCACCAGGTTTGTTGTTTCGTGTTTCAGTTTTTGTGCTAGCGTTGTTTGTGTTTATTACGCTGTTTATGTGATGTGAGGTTTGTTTTTTTGTGGGGATTGGCAGGGTAAAGGTGTGGAAGAAGATATCATGGATATGATTGATAGAGAAGCTGATGGTAGTGACAGTCTTGAGGGTTTTGTTTTGTGTCATTCAATTGCTGGTGGAACTGGCTCAGGTTCAGTTTTTGTAGTTATTGCAGTTGTTATATGTTCTATTATGGTAGTTTTATTTTGTATCGGCTGCATTATACGATAACTTGATCAAATTAGTAACATTTTAGCTATTTCTGCTTGTCCAAGTAAAGGTCACGATTGAATTCAAATAAGCAAATGAACGTTAACTTACCAGATGACTTAAGTTGCTCTGAATTCAAGTTGCACCTATCTGTTCGTATGTGATGTGTACTACCGATATTGTGTGATTGCAGTATGCATGTTTGCAAATATGACGCGCTATGGAATTTTCAATATTGCAGTATTACTTGTCTGGTTGATGAGTGTTCTTATTATACATTGAAGGTATGGGATCATATTTACTGGAGACACTGAATGATCGCTATAGCAAAAAGTTGGTTCAAACATACAGTGTATTTCCTAACCAGATGGAGACAAGTGATGTGGTTGTTCAGCCCTACAACTCCCTTTTAACACTCAAGAGGCTGACTTTGAATGCTGATTGTGTTGTTGTTCTTGATAACACTGCATTGAACAGAATTGCTGTGGAACGCCTTCATCTGACAAATCCTACATTTGCACAAACCAACTCTTTGGTATCTACAGTAATGTCTGCAAGCACCACAACATTGCGGTATCCTGGGTACATGAACAATGACTTGGTCGGTCTACTTGCCTCTTTAATTCCAACACCAAGATGTCATTTTCTTATGACAGGATACACTCCTCTGACTGTGGAGCGCCAGGTACAACTATACTACCATGCTTTTTACTTCATCATCTATTTAATGTAATCTTTCCGGTCAGTTCATACTTATTAGTTGATTATTTATTGATAATGGGTGGTCCATCTGGACAATATAAAATTACTTAGAGATCATATTTGTTGTGAAGAATGTAGCAGTATTGCTTCTAAAAGTAGCTTGGTTCATCGTGTTGGTCATTTGATTTCTTCTATTTTTTATGGCTGCTTTTTTAACAAAATGCTGCTCATAAGAACAGCTGACCAATCATTCAAGTCTCATGATTTTTCTTGGCAGGCTAATGTGATACGCAAAACTAGTGCTCTTGATGTCATGAGAAGACTTCTACAGGTGAAAATTTTGCATGTGATTTCTCTACAAATTTCGCTAGGCATTGCCTTGACTGTTGACTTTCTTCCTATTTTGCAGTCAAAGAACATTATGGTTTCCTCATATGCTCGAACAAAAGAAGCTAGTCAGGCAAAGTACATCTCAATTTTGAATATAATTCAAGGAGAAGTGGATCCTACGCAGGTAACAATGTGAC
>CANYCX011968945.1:0-13439 GCA_948193385.1 Breynia disticha f. nivosa | reverse complement strand
AGTTTATTATAAAAAGGAAAAAATAGAAAATGAAAAAAAAAAGGATTTTTACATGGATGATACTCCTAATGAAACCAATTCAAAAATAACACATTTGGAAGTTAATTGAGTAGTTAGTGGGTATTCTTTTGAAAGAACATGAGAAGTGGAATTAAAAAAAGTTAGTATATTTAAAAATGAATGTTAAAATTGTATATCTTAATTAAAATATTTGTCTCCATGTAATAATCCAAAAAAAAAATTGTTGTAATTGTTCCTCTAGAAAGCGCCTTAGACCAAAGTTGAAGCCCACGAAAACAACGCCCAAACTAGACTAGGCCCAAAACACCACAACGGCGTCGTTTTACTGGATTGCAACAGCTTCGAACCTTTTCTATTTTTTTTCACATCAAACCAGAACTTCAACTACAAGACAGACTTCTCCAAAAGCTCTTCAATTTAACGTTGGTGAATTACAAAGATTTAAACAGAATGTTCTATAGAGGGTAAGACTTAATTTCTCATTTGATTTCTTTTTTTTTTTTAAATATGAATTACCAAATATGCTCCATCTTTGTTTTTTTTTTTTCTAATTTGTACATATAGGTTAATTCGTTTCCTCGTTTATGTTGTGAAGATAGGATCTTTTTTATTTTTTTTGTGATTATCTTATCTGGGTTATTTGTGTTTAAATTATTAAGATTTTGTTGGTTTTTTTTTTGGAAATTGTGGTAATTATTGCTATTCATTGTGCTGGATAAATCAATAGCATAATTACTAGAGTTGCATTCAGGAGATGAATTGGTTGATAATTATGTTTGCAATTGAAGAAATTTTGATTGCACATGCAAAATGTATCAAGTGTAATGAATTTTGAATTAAATCTTTCAGAACTAATTAAACTGAGTTGAGTTTAATGGAATGTCTTTGTGCAGTTAGGTCGATACGCTTGTTCATCATTGATTCCTAACGCCGTAATGCGTAAATTTAGCATTCTCTCGTTTATCAGTATATCCTCTTTGAACATAACCGTATATGTTGTTTCAATTGGTTGAGTTAGTAGTAGATCACCATATTTTCAATTGTATCCACAGTTTACTGATATTATGCTTCTTTTATTTGTTTTGGCAAATGAAGGAGATACGCTGATGGTGTTGATGGCCGTGAAATGGGTGCTAAACGTCAGCGCATTGTAGATCATGGTCCTTCTTTCTATGGGACTCCCCCGGGGTCTAGTTTTATTTACAATCCTTCTCCTTATGGATATGTTAACCAACCTCTGCCGTTCCCTGTTGTGCGACTTCGCGGTCTTCCCTATGATTGCACAGAAATTGATGTGGCCGAGTTTTTCCACGGGCTAGACATAGTTGATGTTCTCTTTGTCCACAAGGGCGGGAAGTTCACTGGCGAGGGTTTTTGCGTTTTGGGTTATCCTCTTCAAGTTGACTTTGCACTTCAAAAAAACAGGCAAAACATGGGCAGGCGGTATGTAGAGGTTTTCAGAAGTAAGAGGCAGGACTATTACAGAGCTATAGCAAATGAAGTTATGGAAACTCGAGGCAGTTCCCCGTGGCGAAACATGCCTAGGGTGAGGTCTTATGATGAAGGAAAGGAGTTGGCTGAACATACAGGAGTCCTGCGTTTGAGGGGGCTGCCATTTTCGGCTTGCAAGGATGACATAATGGATTTTTTCAAAGATTTTGTATTGTCAGAGGATGCTATTCATATCACATTGAATTCAGAAGGGAGGCCTACGGGGGAAGCATATGTGGAGTTTGCGAACACAGAAGATTCAAAAGCTGCAATGGCCAAGGATAGAATGACACTTGGAAGTCGGTATATAGAGTTGTTCCCTTCATCACACAATGAGTTGGACGAAGCAGTTTCACGAGGCCGATGATTTACCATACCTTACATTCTACTCTATACAGTCTTGGCTAAGCTATACGTTTTACCAGTTTTTGTTTTAGAGCATAAATGTGGTCTGTCTGTTCTTAAGTGAGGATTTATAAGTTTAGAAAATCTGCACAATGTTAGACCTATTTCTGTTTTTGTTCCCTGTGTAGTAAAACCACATAGGTTATGCATAATATTGTTCTTTCGTCCCGTTTCGCTAACCAATCTCATGCGAGAGTTTTGTTGCTTAGGATTCTAAGAATGAGAAAGTGATTGTTTTGGTCTTTGATGTGAACTTAGTCTGTTCATTTTACTTCTACTGAAGGTATAATTAACATTGTGTACACTACATCTTTGGTCAGAAGAGACAGGACAAGTGATGTGAGATATTCGTCATTGTGGAGCCTGGAAGTGCTGGATGGATTTTACAGAATGAATGCAAGAAATTTTGCTTTGAAGTCCTGAGAGGTATATGCTTATTGCTTAGTACTTGATCTGAACTCACTGTATGACTCACTCTGCATGTCTGAACTATGCAAGAATAGAGAGTCAAGTTCAAATAGATTGAGAATTGAAAGAAGTAATCCTGAATATATCAGTAGACTCTGGAGACAAGCTCTTTGTCCTAACCTCATTTATTAGATTCTTGAATTCTCGGTGTAATCAAACATGGCTATGAGTTAACTAGGTTGATGTCTAGATCCTGCATTCTGTCGTAGTTGTGAATTCAATGGGGTCCCCTTGCCCAGATTCAACAGGGAAGCTAAGTTTTTCTCCATTCTGTACCGTCTTCTCTTGTATTACCATCTACTCTTGTCAGTGACTGACAAAACTGCTGCGTTAACTCGTCTAAACTACGTGTTCTGAATCCGCGGAGAAGTACTCGAGATGCATTGTTACAAGGAGACACGTTCTGCAGTTGTTATTCATGAATGTGGCATTCATATTATTAAGTGGGGACTGTAACATGTCAGGCGCATTGGATTCTTTGGAAATGTTTCCATTCTTGTAATGCACTTAGGAAAATTCTTTACATAAGCATCATAATAACGAAATTAAGCTTACCCTACCAAATTACTCGGAATCTGCTACCATTTTTCTTTTTCTTTTTTCTTTTAGTTATTGTTCAATGTGATATTTCTGAGATTCAGAAAATAAAATGTTCTAAAAAGAAGTGATATTTTCTTTTTAAATAACATGGCTTGAAAATATCATTAGCAAAAGTAGAAGTGTAAAAATTAAATTGGAACCGGCCAACCAAAATGGAAATGTCGGTTTTGAAATCAAATCGAAACCGTCAGAAGCAGTTATGTTCGGTTCAGATTTAATGAACCATGTAACCGTGAATGGCGGTTCTAAAACTATGGTTTACAGTTTCGAAACTGACGGTTCAACTAATTTACAAAGAAAAATTGAATCCGAAACGTCAAGTTAAAGGCAAAACCATCAAAATCAGAACTGGAACCAAACATGCTAAATTTAGTTTCGATTCCATGATTAATGGAATCGCCAGAATCAACGGTTCGAAACCGATTTACACCTCTAAGCAAAAGAAATGAATATGCAAAATGCGGAAGCATGTGATTTGGGGTAAAATTGGCATGAAATTTAGCAAAGTGTGGAGAAACGAGCCACGTGCGCAACAGCATAAGCAATATGCTATTATATAGGATCAAGAGAGAATCTTAAAACGATGTCGCAGAGAAAAACAACGATAATAGGTGACTGTGAAAACAATATAAAAGAGTCTGACCAGGTTGCTGTCTCTCTCTCTCTCCATTACAAAACAACTTCCTAATTTCAACTCTCTTGTCCTTTTCTTCCATCTTTGTTTTCTTAAATTAATTGTCTCTGTTTCAAAATTTCGGTGCAAAGCATTAAACAAACCATGACATGAATGTTAAATAACCCTAAATTCACACTTTTAACTGTTTATGCATTCGTTTAACCATATCATTATGTACTTTAAGAGTAAACACGATAAGGAGGGACGGTATTTTTCTTTATCTGTCACTGTATATGTTAAGAAATTAAGACAATAGATTGCCGAATGAAATCGAGAATAAGAAGCATAAGACGTAACGTTTATGTGAGTTGACTAATTTGATTTATGTCTACGGACATATACAGTAGTTTTTATTCCTTTGATGGTAAAAAAAATACAGGAATGATGTTAAAGTATCTATTTATATATGTACAACAACGTCGCATGCAAAAAACTTAATTTTTCATCCCATAGGTTCGTTACGCAGCCATGTAATTTAAGACACACTCTAACCTAGTTCGTGTAACTCAATGCAACACCTCTCTGACTATATGTGGATAAAAGACATGACCATGTGTGTCTGTGTAACCTTTTTGTTTTACTATACAGACAATTACACACCCATGTGGCTAATCGTGTAGTCACTTCATACATTCTTTAAAAATACATGGTCATTTGCACAATTGTGTACTGTAATTGTATAATCACTTATAATTCCGTCAATAAGATATAACACTCTGAATTAACTTCAAATCTATTTTGCACACTGATTTAGAAATGGTAACATTTTTGACATTGTAATGCTACAATAAATTTGATTATTATGGTTAAGTTAAATTTTGTTAGCCAATATATTAACAGTAAACATGACAATTATTCGAAAACGAAGAAATATCTTTAACACCAACATCTATAAAATTATGATTTTTAAGCATAGGATTCACAAGTCTTTTCATATTGCCTTTTTAATTAACCTCGGCCACTCCTACCTAATCCTAATCAAAAAAATTCCAAATCCCTTAACCCTTTTTTCCCATGCATAAAAAGCATAACACTTCCCTTCTTATCCTTCCTTTATAACCACTCTCATCATCCTTCCTACCCTCTCTCACATCTTCATATGCCCTCTTCATTTGCTTCTTTGTATCATTATTAGGTAAGCATAGTTTTTCTTCACTTGATTTTCTCCTAATTTTCTGATAATCATATTCAATGATGACTAATCTTCCTATAATCTTGCAATAAATCTGTGTATTCTTCATGGTTTCTTCCATATAAAGTTGTGTTTTGAAAATGGTTTTTGTTTCTGAAGGTGTGAGCATATTGCAGTGAGCTTTTCATCACTTTTTTAAGTCAAATTAGTTTGCTTTAAAGCATCTCAGAAATCTTCTTCTACCTCCAATAGGGTTTTTCATTACAGTTCTCTGAGTTTTTTGGCAGTTTTTCATCTATATTAAGTAAACTCCTTTCTAGTTCTACCTGCCAAGTTCTAGTACTTGCCTAGAAAACTTCTGTACTTCAGGTTTCTGGTACATCTAGGTCTCGTATATGGCTCCATCTGGTAGAGTATCAAGAAAAAGAACCAAAACAAAAGAACCAAGAAAACCAAGAATCCATTACAAGAAGCAAGTTTTGAAGAAGAAGTCGAGTAAGAATATTACTGCTCAAGAACCAACATCTTCAGTCGTTGTTGATCATGATTTGCCTTCTAATTCAAGTTCCATTAGTGCAATTAGCTCCACTAATTGTAATAACCAGTGCCTGGATTTTGAAGATGGTGGTGTTGATTTTTCCTCCAGTTCTTCATCATCAAATGCTGCTTGTTCTACACCAAAAGCTCAGAGGTTTCGAATACCGAAGATTTCAACTTGCCCTCCAGCTCCGAAGAAGCAAAGGGTGATTCCAAGTTGTTCGATTCAAAGAAGACCGATTGCTTTCTTTGCTCCTCCTGATTTAGAACTCTTCTTCTTCTTTGCTCTTCGAGACATTTCAGTCTAATCTAATAACAGTATCAGTCATTGTTCATAGGTTACAGTTCCAAATAGTTCATGCTATAGCTTGTTTTCAAGTTAGTAAGCACTTTAGTTTGATGGTTAGAGGGAGAGTTTGAGTTATATAGACATGACATTAGCCTTCGGATTTTTATTTGCTAATGTTTGCTCTTTCAACATTTATGCATTAGTCTCAAGCATACAATTGCTGTTTTAGAGCTTATGTTTGACTTGATCATGTTGTCTTTTATCCCAACTTTCGATGAAGGCTAATTCAGGTTTGAACCAAGAGACGAGGATGATTCCGCTAAGATTTGAACTGGGAAGCATTCCCAGTCGAACTTCATAGAGGCCGAGTTGCCAACTTGATCAACGCCTCGTGGGGAGCATACATATGTATGTTGAGTGCAATGTAGCATTATGGATTGCTTTGAAATTTTGATGTGTGAGGTTTGAGTGTGCAATTCTGAGTTTCTGTTTATTTATTCTGTCAACTATAAAGCAAAAGCAATTCATCATATGATTTGTGATCTTTCCTAAAGTGCAAGACCTCCACTACCATGTTCTTCTACTTGATTTTTGTTCATATCTCTTCAATATATATGGTATTTTTTATCACTATAACCAAATCTACATTAATTATTGAAATTTTCAAATTTGTTAATCACAAAAATACATTTGTTATAGTTGTTGAAGTGGGTTCTCCTTGCACCCCACTATATAGTAATCATATTATAGTGTAGAAATTATAATCATATTGATAAAGTAGCTAAGTAATGGTCTTCAAATAAGGCTCCACCACACCTAAACACACTTGATGATCTTGCACTGTGTCCCTGTGATGTGAAAAAAGATGCCAACTTCACACCATATCGTCCTGCTTCACAAAAAAGCTTTTTTCTTAAATTCTACTTTCCAATTACATATTTTGTTTGTGTAATACTATATTATTCACGTACATTCAATCACAGATTTAGAAACTTTTTGGAGAGAACGAAAACAAACGAGCTAAAAAATACAGAAAGATATACGATAGACACGACAAGAATGACAATCCCATTCGTCTCCTTTTGTTTTCGTGTGCAGGAACGTAGAGGTGTTAATTCGGTTCGAACCGCCGGTTCTAGTTCAAAACCGGCAATTCACGGTTCAAGGTTTTCTTGAACCGAAGCCGGGTATAGCTGGTTTGGGACAGTTCCGGTTCCTGTTCAGCCGGATCCAGTTCGACTGTTTGAATCCGATTTTCCTTCAAAATTAACCAAACCCCCGGTTCACGGTTCCATGAACCATGGAGTCGGAACCAGACATGGTCGTTTCCACCGGTTCCGGTTTAAAATTAACACCCCTACATGAATGTACTTAGGTTGGGGGACCGACAATTCTTTATAGTAAGGACTAAGGGGTTCTTTTGTCAGCTCGATTATAGATAGTATCCTTACTAGGTATCATTAAACTTATCGGTTAAAAATTATAGTCATTAATTCACCGAATTCAATGCACCCACTACAATATGTTTATGGGTCCGTCAATGTTGATATCTACTTGAGCATGAAGATAAGTAGGAGGGGGAATTCTCACGTGGGATTGCAAGTTAGGAGTAAAAAAGTGGATTTGGGGATTATGTGTGAAGGTAACTTTGAAGAGAGGAAGCATAAATAGATTGGGGGAGAGATAGAGATGGTGAAGAAAATGAAATGTATGGGTAATGGGTGGAGAGATGAGGAGTGTCAGAAGCTTGGTGTCTCCATGTCTCATTTGGCCCCACCATCTATTCCGAATCCAATGACCATCACTCGTGCGCCTCCTCATCATTTTCACATACCACCAAGAGAAAGTTATTAATTTTCTTACACAACAAAAATTACATAAAATTTAATTTTTATTATATTTATATCACATGACACGATTACACTAAAAAAAAACCTAACTAAAATGACCGGCTAAACCAGTAATTAGTCGCTGATTTAGTTCGATTTACCAATCAAACTATTTTGTAAGCGAACAAGTTTCGAAGCAGTGCCACGCCGATGAACTGCGAAAACTCTGGTTTTAAATATTAAAAAAATTGAATAATGTTGTACGTATAGTTTTTATCTATTTATATATATTTTTAAATTATTGATTCAATTAGTTAACTCAGCCTTTTTGTTTGATTATATGAGACGAGTAATACAAATAACATATTTAAATTTATTATGGTATTTTTTAAGCTTTAATTATTTATCTTCATCTTCATCATTTTCTTGTACATGTGTTAGTGAATTACAACACCATCAATGGCTTTCCTTCTGAAACTCAAATCATAATTGCTTAGCCACATTCAATTTCTCTCAATCAACTTCCTAGTGATTGTTCATGTCATTACACCGTTTTTTCAAGCAATGACAAAAATAAACGAGTTAAAAATAGTACAAAAATAAATACAATGAGTGTGAACAATACTATAAAAAAATATACGATAAAAGAAACAGAATTAGAAACGGAATTATAAGAGTAAACATGGTAAGAAGGGAAATTGTTCCCTCGGTTCCCTTTTATCATCGTGTCTAGCACAAACTTGATTAATAGTAGAAAGTTATAGGAAAAAAAAAAGATTGAGATCAAAGAAGAGCTAAGAAGTTATGAAAGTGTATAAAGTAAATATCACTATAGTTCATTGTGAAAAACGATTAGAACAAAGTTAAATTACGTAAAACATAATTGAATTTCATATATTGTTGCAACAAAAACATTTAACTAATCAATTCGTAACCTTGTTTTACTCATTTCTCAAACGTTCTCGTCGAATCCTGTTCTCACCCGAGAGCGATAACTAATATATAAAAGAATATCTCTAGAAGAGTACATGGTGGAACTTTAGGGGATAAATAATAGAAGGGAAGGACAAGTTGCATTGATGAGAAGAGTGTGATAAAGAAGACGATAAGGTCTCTCTCTCTCTTCTTCTTCTTCCTTTTTCATACCTTACTGTGGACCCTCCATTGTTGGGCATCATCATGTTTATATACGTCTTCTGTTTCTTCGACATCATCAATTCATTTCATACTGTTATCATTCTCTTCACACATTTTCCCTTATTTTTCCATCATATGCATGCATTCAATCCACTGTTTTCTCTACTTCAAATAATGAATCATGACGACTGTGTTTAATGGAGATCAAAGCCACATATTCTTCTCACAAATCAGCCTGTTGGTGCAGCAAAAGAAAAGGATGGATTTAGTGACAAATTAAATACGTTTGTTAGTTATGAAATTTTCGTTACGGAAAAAAATATTTGTCTCCAGTATAAATTTGTGGCTAATTTAGTGACGAAATTTATGTTTATTTCAACATTTATTATAAATAATATTAAATTTTAAAAATATTTTTGGTTTATGCTGGTTGTGATGTCTGTTATTCCATGTTTTAGGATCGATATTGCAGTTAGAACTCAGAAGAAGGATATGTTTGATAGTTTGTGTGGGAATGTGAATTATTTTATATTGATTAAATATATAAAATAAATGTACAATTATTTATTATTATGGATGGTTATAATCGTTTTCGATGGTCATGTAAGTTCACGAAAAGTTATGCATATTCAACAATGATTGTGTTCGTGAAAGATTATGTATGTTTATAAAAGATTATGTATATTCATGAGAGGTCGTGTATGTTTATAAGATGTCATATACATGTTCATGAAAGACTATATACATTGATAAAATTTTATATACGTTTACAAAGAATAATATACTTTCATGGTTTTTGTCTGAACTACCTGGTATCCTTTACCTTCGGTGAGTACTAATCCGAGATTAGAGCGGGAGGCACAGTTTTTATCTCATGATGGCTTCCTGGCAGCACACCAAACCGAACAAAGACGGCAAAGTTTTTCCAACTGAGTTTTAACGAAGCTGTATACCCAAAATTCGAACTCGAAATCTCTGATTAAATTAAAACAACCTTGCGCCAATTGATCTATGCGCTCAGTAGTTGGTGACAAAAAAGTGTATTACTACAAAAGTGGAGTAGTGGAGGTGAAAAATAGTACATTATGAAGAGATATGATGAATTGTTATTCATATGAAAGCTAAAATTATTTTATGTGAATCTGCATATTGAAAAAAAATTGGAATCATTAAACATATAACCCTTTTAGTCAATGCATCTACCTCCATTCTTTCACTTTTTATAGTATCACTTTCTCTCAATCATTTGATTACCACAATTATTGGAAAAAGAAAAATTCTTTATAAATTATTTATTTTGTTAGTATTATTTTTTTTACTTTAAATTTATTTATTTTTATTTTCTTTAAAAAATATTTTTACTTCAGTTACTACAATACATCATAAGACATATTGTATAATCAACATGTAATTTCTACTCAGCGTATTTCTTGAACTTGTACAGAAATAGAGATGGCGAAAATTATATGTCAATAAATGCAGTCACAGGGATAGAAGTGGTGGAAGTATTTATTTTTTTTATCGTGCCACCTCTTATGGTGCTTAATATTATTTTTTATATTATTTTTAATTCGTTTATTTTTACTTTTTTTAAAAATTTTTAGAAGCGTTACTGAATAAATGAAAAATTTTATTACAACTAAAGTTATTTCTTCAAAAGAAATTGGTAATACTCAATTAAAGTTTTACTAATACCAAATCACTGAAACAATTTAAGGATCTCGAGGCCTTTCATTTTCAATTTGTATGAACAGATAGTATCCTAAGATAACTACCGTACATCAATTGGCATGAAGTTATTCTAGTTTAATCAGAGATTTTGAGTTCGAGTCCTGGGTCTGAAACTGCGTTAAAACTTGATTGGGAGAGTTTTATCGCTCTTATGGTCCTACTCGACTCGAGTGATGATTAATCTGGAGTGCTTAAGATACTTCGTGGTTTTAGAAAAAAAGAGATAGTATCCTAAGATAGAATCTCTCTTTTTTTTTCTCTCTTTTTTTTTTAACTAAATAAAACAACGAACGTGTGTTTAATCCAAAAGTGAAAGCAAAGAGAATATGAACACCTTGGAATGAGGAAACCAAATTGATTGAGTTGTCCTTTAAAAATAAAATCTATATATATTCAAAATTGAAGTGTCCTTTATTTAATTATCATTCTTGTACTAATCTACCATAATCACTTTACTTTGGTTTTTACTTGCTTATAAATCCTTTTTCTAGAATCCGAGGTTGCCTTGCCTCTTTCACTTTTAGGTCAAATGTTTGATCGAGATGACAATTTGAGTTGACGAATAATAATCGTGTTAGCGATTTTTATTAACTATTACTATATGATATAAAGTTTACAAAAATTGAATTCATGTCATTTATATCGTATTTAATCGAGTGCTCATTAATCATATTGTTGATTAAAAATTATCAGCTATTTTGAGGCTTACATGCATGTATCCCTTTTGTTTAATTTCCATATCAATTTCCTAACATCTCTTTACAAAGTCATGCCTACATCACCATTGATCTCAGGAAGTTTTATGTGCGAAAGGATCATACAAGAAATATATTTACTTACTATGAGGAAAAATATAATAGAATGGTATGGTTTTCTCTTCTCTTGGTGAACGATTTTTCTAACTTAAGAGAATAAAAATTGTAGTAAAATATAGAAGACAAAGATGTTTTCTGCAGGCAACAATAACTTAGAATTAGTTAAATAATAATTGAGTTTACAATGGAATTAGTTATGTTTTACTAACTGTGAAGCATAATAGATACATTATAGAGAGAATGTATTAGACAATCCACTTAAATAAGAATGCTATATGGTAGAGCAAATCGTAAGTATTCTTATCATAGTATTTCATATTATATACTTAGACTTGAAGTCTTTATGTGACTTAGATAGATTCTAATTAATGTACTTTGACATGTGTCTAACGTGCTCATAATCGAGTGACAAGTATGGATATATATAATTAAGCAGACTAAAGTTCACGCTAGAGGATCATAAAGAAGTGAAGGGATTGTCACTCAATAGAGATGATATCACTGATCGATTTATGTGTGAGACTGAGTAATATGTCATTACATCCAGATTGTATAACAGTTGAGATCATAAATCTGAATACGTGAGTATCACAATGAGATTAAGAAAATGACATTAAAAAATAATTGTAATTTATTTTATGTCTTATAATATCATTATATCATATAGGCAAAGAATGGTATGGACCTATGAACTTTTGAAATTCATATCCAGAAACAAACAGTCTACGGACTGCACTCCTTAGCTTTCGGAGAACTAAAATGTGCTATTGGACTTGAAAAGTCAATCCATAAAGGGTCCAAGCCATGTTGACGTCAACCTAGCTAAGTTTCGGATTAAATTTGTATTATCTAAGTCCTAATGTGATTAGGCTACGATTTAACCAATGGGGTGGTGGTCGAGTGGCGAACGATCCTCCGCTAAAGGTCTCGCATCGGGTCCGCCCAGGTTCTATTTCTGGCGGGGTCAGCCCCCGTGAGGTAGCTCTATTACTCCCGGAGCGAGGACGGAGTAGTCGGGGTCCAATTTAGCCACCGGATACCGGGTGGTTTCGTCGAAACCATCAGACCCAAAAAAAACTAGGATACGCTTTACATGACCTAGTCCTACTTGAACTACGGTTAGAGTTTCGGATATATATATATATATATATATTTTTTTTTTTTTGGTCAAGCCCCGGTATCCTCGACCCACTGGGCCGAGACTAATCCGGTTCGGGAAGGAGTTGGGGGTTAAGGTTCATTTCCCTTCCAATCGACGTTACGGGAGATCGAACCGTGGTCCGCCCTACCAAGTTCAGCCCCCATTACCACTGAACCAAGAGGTCGTTGGTATATATATATATATATATATATATATATATATATATATATATAAGGACACAACAAACCCTAGATCTCACTTTTTGCACGATGCTCTCTCTTGGCTGAATTTCAACTTGTCATTAAACACAAGTTGAATTCTTAAGTCTTATGTTGAAAGATTCAAAACTAAGAAACCACAAATCCAAATATGATTGAATCTTCTGTTGTAGACCATTCGTGCCAATGGTGCATAATGTTCGATTACTGAGATATTATCAATTCTGAACTTAATGCCATGGACTGGCACCCTCACGATTTCAACCTTAAAAAAATGCCTAACCAATTAAAAATCTAAATATGTGCTAATTAAGAAAGTTGTCTACCTACGACCGAGCGCGTAGATCAACTGGTGTGAGGTTATTCTAGTTTAACCAGAAATCTCGGGTTCGATTTCTGAGTACGCAACTGCGTTACTCGGTTGGAACAGTTTACCGTCGAACGCGGATTAGTCTAAGATGCCTAAAATATTAAAAAAAAAGTTGCCTACCTAACCAATTTAAAATGCAAACATGCATCCACATACAATATTCCATTGTTATCTTTGTTTAAAGTATGATATATTCAAAACTAATCTTCTTGGCCGGAAATTTAAATTATTTAGGTTAGGTCTTTGGCCTTTGCATGGCTTTTCAAAGATGCTCTAATTAAATCGAACGTCTCAACATCTTTATTTCTCTCTTTAAAAAACAGAAATTTCCATTGAAATCTTTCTTTTACTTTAACCTAACAAAGATGTAGAATCCAGTGGTATATCTGTCTCAAAGAGATGTTTCAATTGATCATCAAAGGCAATGAATGTTTGATTGTTGCATTTTTATATAAATTATTTCATGCATGCAACTTTAATTTTCTTACCTTAAAAGAAACGGTCCTAATGAATATCTTTGGATCTCTTTGTATTCATTCATGTTCCAATGACTTTGGTTGCTTTTGCTACGATATTTTT
>CANYCX011968366.1:0-12043 GCA_948193385.1 Breynia disticha f. nivosa | reverse complement strand
ATGAATTAAAATTTAAGGTCAACAAAAATAGACTATATTGACATTTGATTATCTTAATTTTTTATAAAATAATTTATGAAGAAAATATATTATATTTAAATTTATAAAATTAATATAGTTATAATATATAAAATTCCGTTGCATAGCACGGTACAAATACTAGTTTATTCTAAACAGTGTTAAGGATATACTCCAGGAGCATGTAATAGACCCCTCCCTCTACAACCCATCCGTACCCATTTCCCTCGCGGCCTCACCACCAACACAGATCTCTCTCTCTCTCTCTCTCTCTCTCCCTCTTCACAGATCTATCTCTCACTTCAGATCTTATTAACTCTCGTATTCAATCAAATTAAACTCATCAATAAATTTAGCTGTTTAATTGTCGATGGCGATGATTGACGAGCCACTCTATCCAATCGCAGTCCTGATCGACGAGCTCAAAAACGACGATATCCAGCTCCGTCTTAACTCTATACGTCGTCTCTCCACTATTGCACGCGCTCTAGGCGAAGATCGCACGCGCAAAGAACTCGTCCCTTTTTTAAGCGAAAACAACGACGACGACGATGAAGTCCTCCTCGCCATGGCGGAGGAGTTGGGCGTCTTCATTCCGTACGTGGGTGGCGTTGACCACGCCGCCGTTCTACTCCCTCCGCTCGAAACTCTTTGCAGCGTAGAAGAGACTTGTGTTCGTGATAAGGCTGTTGAGTCTCTTTGTCGCATTGGCGCTCAAATGAAAGAGCAGGATTTGGTCGATTCTTTCATTCCTCTTGTTAAGGTAAGGATTTCGTAAAAATTAAGGAATCTCTGCGAATGCTATTGTTGAATTGTGTAACAATGTGTTTGTTTTTTTTTTCCATTGATTTGATTGTTTAGAGATTGGCGTCGGGGGAGTGGTTTACCGCTCGAGTGTCTGCGTGTGGATTGTTCCACATTGCGTATGGAAGTGCAGGGGAGGGTCTGAGGGCGGAATTGAGGACAATTTATGCACAGCTTTGTCAGGATGATATGCCAATGGTCAGGAGATCTGCTGCTACTAACTTGCCCAACTTTGCTGCTACTGTTGACCCGCCTCATTTAAAGACTGATATTATGGCTATTTTCGAGGATCTCACGCAAGATGGTACTTGTTTTGTTTTATGTTTGTGGTTATGTCAATTTGAGTGAAGTTGTGCGGATTTCATGTTCAGGAGGTGTGCATCATGGTAGTTTTATTGTGGGATTGTACGATTAATGTATTTCTTGTGGAGGAAATGTTTTTGTTCAATTCTTGACTAGCTTAAATGATTGCAAAGTATGAAGATTTTTTTATTGTTTATATGTTTGTTAATACTTTATTTTTAGCGCTTGAATAAATATTTATGTCATTTAAAAAAAATCGTTACAGATCAAGATTCTGTTCGGTTATTGGCTGTTGAGGGTTGTGCTGCTCTTGGAAAGTTGTTGGAACCTCAAGATTGTGTTGCACATATTCTTCCTGTCATAGTTAATTTCTCTCAGGTATGGCTCACTTACCTTTTATGAGTTAGTTTTTTCTTCTATTGAAATATATTCTTATCTTTTTTTGACGAAGTTTCATTATTTGCATTAATTCCTTTAACGAAATGTTTCTTCTCGATGGGCGAATAATTTTTGACTGATGTTAATGACTTTCTTTTAGTCATATTATGATAATCCGTATTTGATGAATTGCTACGTGATACATTCAATGACAACAATATTCCTATTTTTTCCCTTGTAGGACAAGTCTTGGCGTGTTCGCTACATGGTCGCAAATCAGTTGTACGAATTATGTGAAGCTGTTGGTCCTGAGCCTACTAGGTAAGATAAGAGTCCTTTTGAGCTCTTATATGAGCGAACACGTTTATATTTTTCAGTGTTGTATGATCAGAGGTTTAGCTTGCTATAGAATTACGGGCATTGGTTTTTGGCTTGTATGAGTTGTATCATCTTGCTTTTGGATTTATATTTCTGCTCTTATGTTAAAAATTTTTTAGGTCGGACTTGGTTCCTGCATATGTTCGTCTTCTTCGAGATAATGAAGCTGAAGTACGTATAGCTGCTGCCGGGAAAGTTACTAAGTTCTGTCGGATTTTGAATCCAGAACTCGCAATTCAGCATATTCTTCCTTGTGTAAAGGTATACAGCTTAAATGCTTTTGATTTTAGTAGTTACCCAAGTTCGAGAACTTATCGGAGTAAGTGAAATTTTATTTTAGTTTTTGTTTCAGTAGATGTTAACTTCATTTATAGCTATAGTTTATGTAATAAATTTATGTGATGTAGGAGTTGTCCACAGATTCATCTCAACATGTTCGTTCAGCTTTAGCTTCAGTTATAATGGGAATGGCACCAGTTTTAGGAAAGGTACAAGATTTTTTCCCTATTCATTTTTTTTTAGTTTTTGGTTTCAGCATCTTGCTGATGCAAATTGCCAAACTGTGTTGTAATATGCATTTTCTGTTATGTATTCTGGAGGATAGCTTGTCAAGTGCTTTCATGGTGGTTGGGTCCATTATGTGCTTTGTTTGTAATAATTTTCTTTTTTCTTGAAAATAAAGTGTAATCTCATTACTGCAACTTATTTTAATCAGCTGTCCTCGCATTAAACAAGATACATAATGATTTTTGTAGGATGCAACAATAGAGCAACTACTGCCGATATTTCTTTCACTTTTGAAAGATGAGTTTCCTGATGTTCGTTTGAACATAATCAGCAAGCTTGATCAAGTCAACCAGGTGCATTGAATCATTCAAATTTCTTTTTCGCCTTTGTGTATTCATTTGAGTTGTTTTTTTCAAAATTATTTGTTCTTTCTTGAATTTGAGTACAGGTCATTGGAATTGATTTGCTCTCCCAGTCCCTTTTGCCTGCAATTGTGGAGCTTGCCGAAGATAGACATTGGAGGGTCCGGCTTGCAATTATAGAATACATACCTTTGTTGGCAAGTCAGTTGGGTGTAGGATTTTTTGATGATAAACTTGGTGCTCTTTGCATGCAATGGTTAAATGACAAGGTTTGTGGAGATTCATTTTACACATCTTACTATTGCAAGATGCTATACAGTTGTGAGATAAAAAAAAGCATCTAAAAAGCTTGGATTTAGTGAATGATAATGGTCTTATAATATCAGCTTTAATCACTGTTATCATATTCTAATGTTATCATATAACCTCATCACCATTTTCTCATTGTAGGTTTACTCAATACGCGATGCTGCTGCAAACAATGTTAAGCGCCTTGCTGAAGAATTTGGTCCAGATTGGGCTATGCAACATATTGTTCCTCAGGTTTGTCTTCTCTTTGCAATTTATTGTTTTCTGTTTTTTGAGAGGTGGTAGTTGTTGCTTGTTGTTTATTTTGAATGGCCATGTCTTGTGCTGATTAGCAAAGCAATGTTTTTGGGTATATAATATATTACAGCCATAAAAACTGCTGCCATGTTACTTTCTGTTATATAATCAGACTGTTATAGCTAGAACTTCTGATTCTTGAGTGTATTCTTGTTTCTAGTTGAGAAATGGTTGAGGAAACAAAATCTGTAGATAATCCTTTGAAGTGGATTCAAGAAGCTGCACCTGTTCTTTTTGACCCATGTATTGTACTGAGATAATCGAATCTGATGATGGGGCAGACATTATTATTTTTGTCATTCCTCTGTCGATTTTTCTTCGTGTATGTCAGCCTCTTCATTTTATCAACATATATTGCCAATTACAATGGAAACCTAATTGTTTTCAGAAACTCGGCTGCTCGAACATACATTTCCTTTGAGCAACTTTGCGGCTAGATAGTTATTTCCATTTAGCTTGATTTAATTCCTTGTGCTTTTTTAGTTATATGTTACGGGGAATCGAGATAAGCATTCTTTTGACTTTCCGTTTAGTGAGTATTAGCATGCAATAGTGAAAAGAATAAACAAAGTTCTATATATTCTGGTTAAATGGTAGCAGTGGCATTCTTTAATTTCGTGTGCTTCGTTTATTTTGTGACGTGAGTATCTCTTGATAGGTTTTGGAAATGATCAACAACCCACATTATCTGTATCGCATGACCATTTTGCATGCAATATCTCTACTTGCTCCTGTCATGGGTGCTGAGATTACATGTTCCCAACTTCTTCCGGTGGTTATTAATGCATCAAAAGACAGGTAAAGCAACCAATTTATGAGATTAACTGTGAATTTTAGGTTTCTTTAGTATAGTTTGACCGGGATTGATGAGCTAACAATTGCATTTCACAGGGTACCCAATATCAAGTTCAATGTAGCTAAAGTTTTGCAGTCACTTATTCCTATAGTTGATCAATCAGTAAGTCTTTCTTTTACAGAGAAAATGGTACACTATGCAACAGTCTTATTTCTAAATTTGATATATGCTTATGTGCCAAACATTGGTTTCTGCAATGTTCAACACATGGTTTTCCATTTATTTGTCCCCAAACATAGACCATGACGGTTACAGACTAGTACACAGCCAGCATAAGATACCAAGTGTAATACTGGAGTGACAACTTGGAATTCTTTCGTAGACATAAGCAGTAATTTACTTGCATTGTGTGTTGGGTACATAATTGAAGTTGTTGATCTACTGGTACAGGTGGTGGAAAAGACTATTCGTCCGTGCTTAGTTGAGTTGAGCGAGGACCCTGATGTTGATGTTAGATTCTTTGCTAGTCAGGCTTTGCAATCGAGCGAGCAGGTGATGATGTCTAGCTAGATGGATTATTTTTTGTAATTAGGTCTTTCCCCTCTCAATTCAGTTGTTGTATTAAACATTAAGATGTGTAATGAATGATTTGATCCTAAATGCTAGATTTCTAGTCATTCCATTTTATTGGAGTCATTGTTTTTGTGTTTTCTTTTATGAAGAAAAAAGAAGAAGTGGAATACATCAAACATGAGCAATTTGGATCCTATCATCTTATGTTAGTACAATTTGGAGCAATGGATCAACTTGACAATTCCATTGTTAAAGAAACTGGAGGAATTCATTTTATATGAAAATATTTTCTTTTTATTTTTTAACATATGGTACTAAGGATGCAAAAATATTCGTATATGCGTGGGGACATGATCCGCACGAGCTGGATTTTCAACATTTGACCTATAAGGGGTGGAATATGAGGAAACCTGAAATAAAAGATAATGGTGATAGGGTGAGGCTTGTATTTAAGGACACTCGTCCTATTTTACTCTGAATTCATCTTTTTATTACATTTTTTAAAACTTAGAAACATATATATATTATATATATATTTGCACTTTATTACGAACTGTATATTTGAAACTATAATAATTATAAAATATTTTATAAAAATAAAAAAATGTATCTTTAAGAGATGGTAGGAGCAAAAAATGAGATATTAATTTTGTAACTTAATGTGTTATACTGTGGGGATGGGTTGAAAAAAATAGGAGTGGGAATAGAGAAACCATAATTATTAAAAATTAATAAAAATAAATTTTAAAAAAATATTTTTATTTAAAATATTAAATTATATTTTTAATTTTTTAAGTACGAAAACTAAAAAAATATATATTAAAAAATAAGATTAAAAATTAATTTTCATGAAAAATATTTTTCTGAAAAAAACACTTTTCGTCAATCAAACGGTGCGTAATTGTTTGGCAAGTTGTGCTTTTGAGATGCAGTCACTTTTTTTCTCTGCTCGAAATGTAATCTCACATGTTCATTTGTTAGAGTATTGCTAATGGAAACAGTTATGACCTGCGCAATGCACGATATAATAATATAGTGTCAGTAAAATTATATAAGCTATTTCTATTTAAATTATTGTTTAATTTTTATATTTGAGCTATTTGTAAGTTTTGTCATTAAGAATGTTTGACTCAATAGGTTCAAAAGAAATCTATTTACACAGTGTTGGAAAAAAAAATATTTAGTAGAAGTATCATTTTATCTTTTTCCAGAAAAATATATCACTACAAATATAAATATTAAATTTATTTAAATAAAGAATTTTTGTGAACTTTCTCATAAAAGTTTTAACATTCAGTTGTTCAAAAAATTAATACAAGATGAAAAATAATATTTTTGATTGACAATAAATAAAAGAATATAAAATAAGTTGAATGATAAAAAAATATTTACATTCAATATGGTTGCCCAGAGTAAATTTTTAAATATTTCTTCATAAACAACATTTTTGTTTTGGTATACGTATTACCATCTTTATCACAAATAAAAACCTTAAATCTCATTATACTCCTAACTCTTGAAATTGTAAAATATAACCATGACAAAATATTGGTTGTGACAAATATAATCCAACTTGAGATAAAACTTGTCATTAACTCTTATCAATAGTCATAGCAAAAGAAACTATCAAAGAAAATTGTCTTCGTTGAAATTTGAACGACAATCTAATGATTTCAAAATAAGTCATAAATTAATACCTTATGTCCAACAATATTACCTGAAATTATTTTTGCTTTAATGACACTTTTACCCAACTTGATGACAGTTAATCTTGTTCCATTGCACAATTTAGTTGATTGATCGATGTTTCTGAGCAACATTATTTATACCCAATTTTTAAGGTAAATTTATGATTGATAATTCCAGAAGATATTATGCTATTAAAAATTCCAACCATATATGTTGGGTTTTTTTTACATGATTAAAGAACTATGGCAACGGAAAACATCAAGAAAACATGTAGAATACAGCCTAGGATCTCACCAAAAATGTGATTTAACAACACAAAGCCTAAAGATTAGAAATTAGTTACAAGAAACCGAATCTTGAATGAAAGAAAACACTTTTACCTTTCTTCCTTGCTATAGTCGTGTATGTATGGCCTAGAATAGTAACTACTACATCGCAATACTTCGAGGCAACCTTCAAGACACCTCTAGGGAAAACCACACGCGTAGTTCCTCTAAAAAATTAACACACAGATCAACGAAACTATGTACTAGCACTAGAGTATTTATGAATCACCTCTTTCTTGTCAATCAAATGAGAAGCTTGTGAATCGAATGACACTACAATGATCAAACCCTATGATCAACCCTTGGATTCCACGTTTTCTTTGGGAAAAATTGAAAGAATCAATTTCTTGAATCTTCTTGGATGGATACAACAAAGAGAGGAAGAGAGAGGAGGGACGACTAGGGTTAGGAAAATAAAGAATGGGAGTTGTCTTCTTTTAAAACACCTAACCAACAATCCTAACTACTTTAGGATTATGATTAGTTTTAATTTAAACATAAATCTTTTGTTTCTCTCTCTCTCTCTTGTCATTCTAGTTAAGGAAAAATTAAAAGAGATTTTATTCTATTTTATCTCATCTTATCTTATACAAAATAAGATAATTTCTTTTCCTTTTATTTCTCCACTTTTCTCTCTCTTATGTCTTAATTTAAGACATCATATCCTCTTGGATAATCTTTGTTTTAAAAACATATGAGAGTTATCAAATTTATGTTTTTCATCTATATTAGGCCTAATTACCAAAATTGGCCCAAATGCCTGATTTGGCCTGACAACCAAATTTTGACCAAGGTGAAATTCCAAAAATACCTTTTTGGTTTTTTGTTGTTCGTGTGTGATCTGTAGGACTATTTAATAATGGTAATGAATTTATTAATTCATAAATCATCCTTTGACTTTGATATCATGATTAACATAAGGCATGTCCCAAAAATCCTTATTTAGTGTTAAATCACTTTCTTGATCTCTATGACAAAATTGATAAGTTCGACTGAATGACCTAATCATTCCATTTGGGTGCGCCCACACTCTTTCCAATCTTATTTATCAAGCGGTCAGTGATATCTTTTCTCATTTTCATAGAGGATCAATACTTTCACTTCACTCATGCTCTTACTTGTAATTCTTAGAATACCCAATCTTGCCCATACTTGTCAACTTTTTATGACCACGTTAGGCGTATGTCAAAGTGCACTAAAAATAACAATAAGAGGCAGAGTGATTTTTAGTTTAAGGATAGATATTTGAAATTACAAATAGTGATCGCTCTCGAAATACAATGACCTACTTGTATTTATGCACTTTATTAGATATCTCATATCTGTAACCCGTAGAACATGATCACCTATAAAATACATACTAGTCTTAATTTGTTTCCTTTCCTATGAAAATAAGTGACTAAGGATATGTATAATGTTATTCTCATAACTTTCAGGTTCTACTATGAAGTCCTCAACCTTGATACCTCAAACGCTTTATTAACATTTTTAGATAGTTTTATCAGACATATAGCATAGGTCAATACATGAATTGATAAAAAAAATACCTCATAATTTTATTACTCAATAGTAAAAGGTGCATACAATGTATTGGGCCTAGGGTTTACACTAACAATATATGCATCTTCATGTTAACAAAGTCTTCATCAACCTTATAGACACTGTAACATCCTGGAAATTAAAGGAATTAACATATATGAAAATAGCTTAAAACGAGATCGAATCGGATCGATTTAGGTAAAAATTGAGAAAAACAACAGACAGCACGAGCATGGGCACACCCTTATGCTCATTAAGGAAGATCAGCACGACATCATGCTCATCCTGTAAATCATCACGTCCTTGTGTTGAATTTATCACATAACGAGCTCGTGCATGATGAAACAGGAACTCGTGCAAGAAAACACGGCACGATCTGTCAGCACGACCCGTGCTCGAGGTCGTGTGTACTAGGTTTAATTGAACAGTGACATTTTCTTACTGAATGCACTCTACCAAAATAGAAAACAGAGCAGTAAGCTAGCAAGTGAATCAGAGGAAACCTTAGAATCGTGCAGCAGCTGATTTCAGCAAGAAAAATCTTGACTTCTTGCAAGAATCAAAGCTCAAGTTCATCCAAGGTAAGAATTATGCTTCTTTTGCATAGAAAAGTGAATTGAACTTGCTGATTAGTGATGTTATGAGACTAAAGAATTTAGTTTGGTTACTGGAAACATAAGTGTTAATAGCTTAAGAGCTGTTAACTTGCTGGGAATGCCTTAGAGCATTGGAAAAAGGATACAAAGGAACTTCAAAGAATTATTTCTTGAAAAAGGAATGTTGTGAATTGCCATGGGGCTGATTTGATGAGTTTAGATGTAAACTTAGTAATTAATTAAGTGATTAACAGCCTCCATATGCTTGTTTTTGTCTAGGAGAATCTAGACGTGATTTGGATCGAAGTTCGCGCCCAACGCCAACTTCGTAAAATAGTCGAGATAAGGGAATTATAAAGGGCTTTCAAGTAAGTATGTTATGTTATGTTTACTTTTAGGATGATAAGTGTAACATCCCGAAATTTAAATTATAGAATTATCGAATAAACTAAGATAATTCGTATTGAAATGATGAGAAATTAATGAGGAAATATGAATATGTAAAGGTTGATCATAAGTTCATAGGAGGTTGATTTGAAAATATGAAGAAAGTGCAGGAAATGGGCAGGAACGGCCATGTGAACGGCCTTAGAGGCCGTTTCACAGGCCTTTCCCATGTAATTTGGTGGCCAGAGGGGCTGAACGGCCACCAGAATGCCCAGTGGCCATTCCCCAAGGCCGTTCCGACCTGTTTTATATAAATACAACCCAAAATTATTTCTCTCTTCTTACAAAAACTTCCCCTCACTCTTAAAAACACCTAAGAACCTTTCCCACTAGAAAAAAAATACTCTCTTTTGCTGCCAATTGATCAAATAAGAAGGAAACCTACATAATTTCTTGCCAAAATCATCACTAAGCTCAACACGGTAAGTTATTCGGGTTGTTTTGTTTGTTTTCTTGAGATTTGGAGTTAATATGGAATTAGGGTTTTTGTGTTAAGTTGAGATTTAGGTTGGAAAGGTATTGAATTGATGTTGTGGAAATTGATACGACTTAAAAACAACAAATCGATGATTTAATTGTCAATTGATTAAGGGTTTTGTAAGATTATGATTACTAAGGGTTAAGGGTTTGATGTTTTGAAGGAACTTCATTGATTCTAAGTTGGAATCAATGTAAATACGATCAATTAACGTTGTTTATACGATTGAATTCGTACAGGAAAATCTGTACGTCGTTTTGCTTGAGTTAGTTGGTGCCGTTCGTGAGTGGTAACTTGTGTTTTGCTAAGGTAAGTATTCTTACACTTACTCAATGAGATTATATGATGAATTGGAATAAGATTGAATTGTAAATATGTAAAATTTGTTCCTTGAAACATATTAGTAAGGTTATAAGCTATAGTGATTTTGGATGATTCTAAGTTGATATAAATATTTAAAGAGTTGTATTTAAGAACAATTGATTATTAGTTGATTATGAATTGGCCTTTAATGATATGTTGAGATTGTTAGACATAGAAGAACGATTTGTGAAGTGTGATTTGTGTGGTGATGTTCTAGGAACAAATGAGTGTCTTGTTATAAATCTTGTATGGTTTGAAAGATATGAACATAGTTGAATTGAGTGCTTATAAATGGAATGTGATTAAGTATGCTCCTTTACTTAGGATTGACGTATGGTTGATGTTGTGTTGATTATTAATACAGAATGCTTGTACAATTATGATGAGGCATGTGAGCATACTTGATATGATTGAGATCATATTGATTTATGAGTGCATTGACATTCATATTGTGTTGCATTATTGTGTGTGACACGGATGAAATAAGAATGAAATCCTAGGTTGGGCCTGAGGATAATTCCAAGTGAGAGCCTGATGCCGGTCTGGGACCGAGGATATTCTGAGCTGGGCTCGATGCCGTATTGGGTATGATGCCGATCTGGGACCGAGGGAAAAGAAAAGAAAAAGAAAAAGAAAAGAAAAGAAAAGAGAAATGAGAAGGAAATACCCCGGGGCATTCGCATTCATTTGCATAAGCATCTGCATTCATTGATAATATATTGAATAATGGATGTTGATAGATGAATGCTTTTTGGTTGTTGAATGGAATATGTTGGTTGTTAAGAATGTTTGATCAAAATGTTGGATAAGTGTATGAAAGGATAAGATGTACTTGCTTAACTTGAACTAATGAAGGATGTTGTTTAAATGAGTAGTTTAAGTGAGTTGAACTTGCTTGATTTGTATATAAATGCTTAATGCTTTGAGGATATGGTTTAAGGTAGCTTATGTGCATTGAGTATGTAAATGATTTGAGTATGGAATGTTAATATATGCTAACCTTAATGTTGAGAGGAATGAATGCAAATGATGATTTAAAGGATGATAAAATGCATGTTGTATGATATGGCTTGTATATGAATGATGTGAAGTGAATAGAATATTGTAAGATATGCTGAAATGTAACTCCAGTAGGTGGGAACGGGCATGGAAACGACCTCTGGAACGGTTTCCATAGCCGTTCTTCCCAAGTTATAGAATTGGACAGTGGAAATGGCTAACATGAACAGCCTGACTAGCCGTTTCCACTGGCCGTTCCTCTTGACTGCATCGCCTAAATGGATTTATTTTGAGAAGCTGTTAAGTATTAACGTACAATACAGAAATCTGGCATTACGAGATGTTGAGGAAGACACGCCTTGTGTTTTCTGGAAAATCAGAAACTGAATACGCCAAGTTTTGGTTCAGTACATCCTCGTACTGGGTTAGCACGACCTCGTGTTAACGTCTGATTCTTCCTACGCTACATTATAAGGAAGAAATACGAATCAAATGTGACTGTTTATAAGTTGAAATTTATATTCAAGTGTTAAGAGCTTACTGAGTATTGAAAAATACTCATTCTATTTGTCTGTATTTTTTAAATGTTGCACAAGACGTAGATAGCTGCTGCTGGACAGGATTTTGCTATGATCTGACGTGCCAGAGCGATATCATCCAAGGTCGAGCTCCACATTTTGAGTGTTTTGATCTTTCGTACTTGTGATCTTCTTTGTACATATTTGTGTATATAAACATTTTGAGTTGAAGATGTTTTTATACTTATGATCATTTCCGCTGTAAAAATATTACGAAAGACTAATAAAATGGGCCGGAGGTTTGTTTGAATAGAAGTTTCTATTTCTTTCTCCTCAAATCTATTAAAATTCTTTTGATTTTAT
>CANYCX011967967.1:0-17395 GCA_948193385.1 Breynia disticha f. nivosa | reverse complement strand
TTTCCTATTCAAAGTTTGTATCTTTATCAATTTAGTGCATTGTTTTTTATCAAATGGTTAAATTTTCAGTTTTGTGAACTTGGTCATATGAATTTTGAGCTCTCTGTTATTTATTTTTCGATTCAATGTTGGTTTTAGTGCAGTTGTGATGATCAGATGAATAAAATTTGCAATCTTGAGAATTTGGTTCTAAGAATTAGGATCTGAATAAAGAAATCAGTATTTTTTGTTCACTGGTTTTTGTTTATTTGATTCAAAGTTGACTGCTTTATCAATATATTGTTTGTTGGTGACTAAATTGAGTTGGAATTTACAGTCCTGAGAACCCAGCTTTGATGGGACTGAACATAGGAGGAGGTGCAGAGATTAAACTGAGATTGAGGAGGCATAATAGAGATTGGGACTTTTTCCCGTATGAGCAGATTCTTGATACCATGTTACATGAGCTTTGTCATAATGAGTATGGACCTCACAATTCTGACTTCTATAAGCTTCTTGATGAAATAAGAAAGGTAAAAATTTTACTTCATGGCTCTAAGATTAAATTTTTATTTGCTTAATCTGGTGATTGAGTTATATAATGTTGCATTGAGAAGTTGATGAATTTTGTCTCTCTTTCGTGGTGTTTTCTGTTCTTGGCATACTGTGATGGCATGATTTGATCATTCAACTATTTCTGTATAATCTGCAGGAATGCGAAGAACTGATGGCTAAAGGTATTACTGGCACTGGCCAAGGTTTTGATCTTCCTGGCAGACGCTTGGGAGGATTCACGCGTCAACCCCCATTGCCTTCGCTGCGTCAGACTGCTTTGGCTGCTGCAGAGAATAGAGCTCGCAGTGGTACTATGTTACCTTCAGGTCCTCAGCGCCTTGGTGGTGACGGCGGTATTAGGTCCGTTTTGAGTCCAATACAAGCTGCTGCCATGGCTGCAGAAAGGAGATTACATGATGATCTTTGGTGTGGGTCCAAATCTACAGAAAGGATTATCGATCCCGAAAGGCCAGGTGCTTCAAGAAATCCTGAAGAGATATCTTCTCAAACTTCACCCAGTTCTTCAAGTACCGGAAAGGAAGCCATGGCAGGAGATAGTCGTCCATCATGGCAGTGTAATTCATGTACTTTATTGAATAAGGTATGCTGCAGTTTTTGGTACCATTATCAATTTCGGGCATCTTCTTCTTCTCTGATCTCTTACTCTCTGAAAATGAATCTGGATAAAATTCTTAAGCTCCATTTAACTGATATGCTGTGTTACCTTACTATAACTAATCCAGTTGAAAAAAACTAAGCCAACCATTGCATATTGCACATGTATGAGTCAGTTAGTCCAAAATGATTCAGTAGCCATGTGAATTGGGTTAACAGAAACCATTAGATTGCGGAACTGAGTTTTTCAGGCTAAATTATTAGAAATAAGTTGGCTAATTTGTCTCTTCAACCCTTAAGCGTGCTTTGCGAGAATGCCGATCATTAGAACAGTATGTGTGAATTCGATATCAATGAAACTACATTCTGAAAGCTTGATTCTTTTGCAGCCACTTGCACTGACATGCGAGGCCTGTGGAACTCCAAGACACAAAGATGTTAGAAAGATAAAGTTATGGTCTTGCAAGTTCTGTACCTTAGATAACAGCACCGAGTTTGACAGATGCTTGGCTTGTGGAGAATGGAGATATTCGTACGGTCCACCCTTGTCGACTCGCGGACCGTATGTTGGCACTTAAGAGACAGTCAGAGGGGTAAGACATGTACCCTATAATCTATGCTCTTGCCATGGTTCTGTATTCCATCACATACGATTTTATAATTTGTTATGCACTTTTCATACAAGTAAACCTCTTGATGCGTGAAGAGTTTTGTGGCTTTGTTGTTTAAACTGTGCATATATACAAAGTGAAATTCATTTTACGTAACATTGAGTTGAATTTTACGTTCTGTGACGAAAAGAAACGTTTGACTAACCAATTCATACCTCTTTTTTTAACTCTGTTCTCACCATTCTAACAGAATCATGTTTCCGAAAATTTTTCTGCAGCAACTCTAACTCAAAACCTCTGATATGCCACAGCTTTCGGAGGTAGAAAATTGCCCGTTCTCACCCAAGAATTTTCCGTATGCATACTCTCATCTGCTTTGGTATGCAAACAAATGACCATAACTGTACAAGGGCAGTTTTATTACCAGTTTTCACACTCAAAGACATATCTTGAAGTAATGATAGTGTTCCCTCTTTTATGTGAAAAAGAGTAATCGAATCACTTCTCCTTTATAATGAATCAATATGAAGGGAAAGTGGTAGGGCAACTGTGAGATTCTCCATACTCAAAACCAATATGTCTCTCATTTCTAACTCTTTTTGTTTCATTAATGTCTAGTAATTTCAAGTGATTTTTCAGCTTCAGATATCTCAGTTTTAACTTGATCTGGTGTACAAAATTTACCAAGAATTCGTTCTAAAATTTGAATTTTGGGTTTAGGATTTTCTTCTTTTTTGATCAAGTGTTTTTTGGTTTAAATTTTGGTTTCCACAGTGAATGTGAAAAGTTCAATTCTTGAAAGAAAAAAAAACTGAACTATGAAATGTTCAAATGATTTGTTGCCCTAACCCCAAGGCTACGCTAATTTGAATTCAATAAGGGTTGATCCAATAAAATAAATAGGTGTTTTGTTATTATAGAAGAGTTAACTATGACATTAGGTAAGATAGATTTTGTATATAGTAATATAGATTGAAAATTCGTATCAGTTATATCGTAATTGCTTTATACAAACTGAATTCATTTCATTCATGTCATGTCATGATCGTATAATCGCAAAACAAAGTTATCAGAATCGGACCGGCGATTGAACCAAAAAACAATTGGGGGTTCATTCGTCAAAAAATTATTAAAAACATTTTCATTCTTAAAAAAGTCCGATTAACTGATTCACCAATCTAATACTGATGCACCCGAGGCATGTGTGCGTAATTCGTGATGAATTGTTTGAATCTCGTCTGCCACATCTAAGTGGTTTTTCAAGATTCTTGAAAAAGTTGCAGTAATAGTAATAGGCGTGAACAGGAGCAGGCACCACAGGTTACAAACCGATTTAAATGATAAAGCCGAACTAGGCCAGTAGTCGATTTATCGGTTCATCGGCCGAATCAATGGGATTTTTATACCAAATTATATTATTGTATGGCAAAGTGCAGCACAAGTAGAAAGAGGGTGAGGATGAGAAGAAAAGAAGTGTGTTCACACTGTGGTGAAGAAACCATGCACATTGACTCACTCCAACCTAGTTGTTTCTGCGTTGGTGTTGACGTGACCAATTCAGGGTTAAGTCTTAGAAAAAACACACTTGTATAGTCAAATTATATGTATCCAACCCCTTTTCTTTATAAATATTTTCATTCAACCTTTCACAATCCTCTCATGTATTTCCTAAGTTTCCATGTTTGGTTAGTGAAGCTTGCAAGCAAACAACAAATTTATGGATATTTGAACTCGAATATCCGGAAAAAACGTCGAATGTTTGATGAGAAGACAGGAGATCCTTTTGAACGGTCCGTTATAATGGACAGTCTTATGTTTTCAAATAAATTCATCGTTAATAGTAAAATATTTAGTCGTTCCAATGGACATCATGTACTTGTTACACGACAACCCTTTAGGGGGACAATGGGTAGGAGAAATGAAACTTTGAGTAAAGAAATTTGGTGTTTTTAGATAATTACTTATGAATCGAATCATTTGCATCAAAATTTAGCGCACTCCGCGTTCATATATATATATATATATATATATATATATATATATATATATATATATATATAAACAAGGTGAAAAACAATCATAGTACTACTTAAAATGTTAACTACTACTCATTTTCTTTTTTTTTTTAATTTATAAATTTAATATTAAACTTTTGTTTTTTAAAAAATATTAATTTATTTTTTTTTAAATTTTTTTTCTCTTTTGTTATGAATTTGTGACAAATAATTGGATTTTTTATTTCCACATTTATTGTGCTTTTATTTTTACTTGGTACAAAAGCAAGAGGAAAAGTATTCAATTGGGTTTATCATATTTCAATTGTGGATATACTTCTCTCGTCTCATTAAAATATGTACACTTTCTATATATAGTGTCTTATTATATAGATACACTTATCTTTTTAAATTTGTTTATGATAAATATACTGACATTTTTACCCTCATTTATAAAACAAATTTTTTAATGGTGGAAGTTTTCCCAACAAAAATTTTTAAAGACATAATAATAATAATCATAATTTAACTAATTTTAACTACAACAACAATCAATTTTTTAAAAACTGCAAAAAACAAGCTCCAACTATTTTTATGGGACGGAGGGAGTATTTAAAAAGCTTGAAGAGGAAGGAAGAAGATGACTATGTCAAAGGCCTCATAAGTAAAAGTCGTTTCAACTCCTTGCAATAATCAAGATTTGACAATCAAACCATTAACATGTTATATTTCTCAATTTTGTCATCTCCAATTATATTCTAATACCTTCACAATTATTTGTTGCATCATCAAATTACATTATTATATACAAATATGATTCCAAATGAGTTGACATTTTTCTACTTTAAACATAATACCATATTACATTAAATTATTTAATTATCAATATAAATTTAATGTCTGCTATAACATTATCTCTAATTTAATAATATATTTTATGTCACGTCAATTTTATACTAAAATTAAATAAATTATAAATTTGTAATTTAATTTAGATAAATAAAGTTTGAAATTTTAATAAACGAGTTATTTATTTATTGATAAATAAAAAAAGTGTTGGTTGAAAATTCAAGTTATTAAATAATTAATTATCAAACAAAAAAAGTAATTTATGTAGAATGGCATGAGGTAAATCTAGGAAAATTAGTTATATATTCGGAATTATAAAGAAAAAAAAAATACCCACTATGTTTGAGATCACTCGAGCGCGTGACGCACTCCTACGCCTGGCGTACATGCCAAACTCCAAGGAGTATTTAAACATAATTTAGACTTAATTTCGTTTATCTGGATAATAAATTAATAATTTAAATTAATTAAGAAAAATTATAAAGAAAAAAAGCCATTAATTTGGTCTCTTCCTTGTTTTCTCTCTTCTCTTCCAAGAACCTTCTCTCTCTCTGTCCCTCTCTCTCTCTCTCTCTCTCTCTGAAAATCTATATATCTCAAAACCAAACACTTAATATTGTTCCTTAAATTCCAATAATCCATCTTCCAAAGACGCTCTTAATCTTCACTCACTCATCCCAAGTCAATAATCTCTCGCTATGAGACCAATTCAACCCCCACCCGGTACCCGACCCAGACGCCGCACCGACTTAACCATCCCTCTCCCCCACCGCCACCCCCCCTCCCTCGCCGTCCCCCTCCCTCTCCCTCCTCCCTCCGACGCCGCTCCCGAGGAATACGTCCCCGTTTCTTTCTCTGACCTCGACCGCCTCAACCGAATCGGCTCGGGCGCCGGAGGGACGGTCTACAAGGTCGTGCACCGGAAGAGTGGAAAGGTCTTTGCTCTGAAAGTTATATACGGGAACCACGAAGAGACTGTTCGGAACCAGATCCGGCGGGAGATCGAGATATTGCGAGGGGTGAATCACCCCAATGTGGTGAAATGCCACGAGATGTTCGATCATAATGGGGAGATACAGGTGTTGCTTGAGTTTATGGACAGAGGCTCTCTCGAAGGGACCCATATTGATAATGAGGCTAAATTGAGTTTCGTTGCCAAGCAGATTTTGAGCGGAATTGCTTATTTGCACAGGCAAAGAATTGTTCATCGCGACATTAAACCCTCTAATTTGCTTAGAGATTGTAAGCAGAATGTCAAGATTGCGGATTTTGGTGTTAGTAGGATTTTGGAACAGACCATGGATCCGTGTAATTCGTCGGTTGGAACTATTGCGTATATGAGTCCTGAGCGAATTAACACGGATTTGAACCATGGCAAGTATGATGGTTTCGCAGGGGATATTTGGAGCTTTGGTGTCAGTATTTTGGAGTTTTATCTTGGCCGTTTTCCTTTCTCCGTAGGAAGACAAGGGGATTGGGCGAGTTTGATGTGCGCCATTTGTATGTCGCCGCCTCCCCAAGCCCCACCCGAGGCTTCCAGGGATTTTCGCGAATTTATTTCGTGTTGCTTGGTGAGGGAACCCGGGAGGAGATGGACCGCCGCCAGGTTGTTGAATCATGCTTTTATAACGAGAAATGGCGGGAGCGATAGAGAGCCACCCCAGAATCTGCACCAATTGTTGCCTCCACCCAGGCCACTTTCGTCGTAGTTTGCTGGATGTTGGAGTATTAAAGTTTCAATCTTTTTGATGATCAGCATCACTATTACTATTGTTGGTTGGTATTAATTTTTGGTTTCTTTTGTTGTTTCAATTTTTGATAATCATGGAGTAGGATCAAGATTACTACTTTGATGGTTGGGGGTTCGGGCTGGGAAGGAGAGATGAAATGATCAATCTGTCACTTTTGGTTTCGCAATGTTCAGTTCAATTCAAATCAAAATGAAATCTATCTTTCTTGATGATCTGTGATAGTGAAGATGGTGACGATGACAATAGCTTACATCTTGTAAATGAATAATGAATGATTGTTTCTATAATATCCATTTAGAACTTTTGCAATTGGGTTTATGGTTCTGATGTTTTTGCCATTTCCGGCTAGGGATTTATGTGGATGTATATATGGCAAGATTCAGGTTTATGTCTGCTTACATCCTCAACTCAAATTTGGTATAATAGGTTTCTATTTTTTCATGTTCATGCGTGAATCCTCTTTCTTTATGCAGGGTCTGTATCTGTTTACATGCTCAACTTAGTATGAGCATACTATAATAGGTTTCAGTTTTTTCATGTTCATCCATGATATCTTTCTTTATAATTGTTTCTGTATTACGTGTCAGACATGTTGCAATTTGGATTTATAGTAGCAAATTGGGTTTATGGCACTGATTTTTTGCCATTTCGAACTAATATATACGTGGGTGCCTGTATAGCAACATTCAGGTCTGTATTTGTTTACATGCTCAACTCAATTTTGGTTAAATAGGTTTATATCTTTTGATGTCATGTGTGAATCCTCATCTTTATAAAGGTCTGTTTCAATTACATGCTCAACTAAATATGGGCTCAACTCCATGTGGGCATAATATAGTAGGTTTCCGGTTTTGTGATGTTCATGCATGGAATCTTAATTTATACAAGTTCGTATGTGTTTACAGGTTCAACTAAATATGATGGATCCGATAGGCTGCTATATTTTGATGTTAATGCATCTTTCTTTATTCAGGTTTGTATCTGTTGAATGTGTGTCTTTTCTCTATGCAATTTCTTCTCCATTAAGTGGCCTGGTATGCTTGTTCCTTGTTTGTAATATCCCTCCCTTGCCATGTTCTTTGCTCTGATAGTGCAAGTGTTATGAATGACTGAAGAATGCGTATTTGCTTGTTATTTCACTCGATAGTGTGAAAAACCGCGTGGTCTTTATTATTGAGGGATGTTGAAGGAGAAGGAAGTATAAACTGCTGTAGAAATGATGTTTCTGATAGAAAAAAAATTGTTGGTGAATGAATTAAAAGCTTTACTTGCTTTCATTGTTGACATGGGGCCATTTTTTCTTACCATTCTGAACTACAAACTTTGTTATAACTGTTAATAATCTGTTGATGATGGTGAAGGGTTAGGATAGCATGATTCTTTTTGTTGTGGATTTGGTTTGGATTAAGATGCCAATAAGTATGATTGGATTTTAAAAGTTGGAATTAAAATTGAGGGATATGAAAGTGAGAGATGAGAGGAGGAGGAGGAAGGTTGATGGTTTTGCTTTGTAAACCATATTGCTTTTGTATGCTTTTAGAAGTGTGGGGTTGGAAAAAGGCATAATGGGGTTTGGATGCATAATTCTGCTTTGTGTTGTGGGTAGGGATTTTGATTTGACATAGGTGATGCTCCTTTATTCACAAATCATATGCATCTGTTTAATCAGCCTGTCTTGTTTATTTACCCATCTCATCAAACTCCATTCATAATATCTGTGTAGGTGTTTCTTCTCATTTGGTTTGGCTATTATTACCTACTTTCTAACATTAATAGCCATATACTCCCTTTTACTTTTCCCTACCTCCTCCTTTTTTACTTTACATCTATAATTAGACGTATTAATTCGTGTCAGTTATGTCATAATCTTTCGTGTTATATCCTATCAAGTATCATTATCGATGATATAAACATGATAAAAATTGAATGTGTGATATCCATGTCGTGTCATGATCGTTTGCTCACAAATCGTTGGTGTTGTTATTTTGATGATGGATGTAGTGTGTGTGTGGTTTCAATTGAGCAAAGATGGAGTTTGGAATTGGTAAAATTGAGAGCATAATTGTTTTTCTTTGAATGAATAGTGGTGAGGGGTGTGGTGGGTGGAGCTTAATCCCACATTTCTTATGTGCGGAAATGATACTTGATTTTAATGCAAATAGCAAGTCTTTGTGAAGTTTTTTCTTGTTGGGAAAATGAAGTAGGAAGTTGCCTTCTGCCTTCTTATTCTCAATACCTTCTATGTCTTCCTTTCTGGTCAACAAGTAATTGTTTTTGACTCTAATCTATTCATTTGTCAATGCCACACATTTTAGTTTTTTTTCAATGTTTTGAATACCAAATCGAATCGGTCGGTTGAATTGATGAACCGGTGAATCGGTCGCTGATCCGATTTGATCTTACTATTCAAAACGGTCTGCAAGTGAAATTGGTAGTCAAAACAATGAAAATCAACGAACCGGTCAGTTCAATCGACGAACTGGCCGGTTGAAATACTATGTGTTTGAGAGAGACAAATGAAAGGACATGAAAAAAGCAAAGGATAACTGCTTCGAGGGATCAAAACGAATTATTTTTAAAACTAAAAGGAATCAGACAATGAATATAACAAAAGTTTGGGGCTGAAAAAGTTGGTTAAAGGACCGAAACAAGAAATTTTAAAACTTAAGGGATCTGATCAGCGAATAAACCATAGTCGAATGAGTGCCATTGATAAATAGTTTATACCTATGGCTAAGGCAAAAAAAAAGGGTTTCTCGTGAAGCTTTGCATTCAGTTGAGAAACCTAAAAGAGAATGAATACGTCAGTACAGTAATTTTGCCGCTCTCTCTTACACCGACAACAAAAAGTCCGAATTATAGAAGAAGCCGATGCGCTTACAATCCGTGCCGGGTTATTGTTCAAGGTTTATGGCTCGAGACCATTGAGCTCAAAATCACCAAATGATTGATAAAAACTTGAGATATCTCGTAAATCTTGCACCATACAACTGCCTTCCCTAATTTCAATGTGCAATCCTCTCATTCTAGTCGTGGGGAAACAATGAGACTTGTGTTCTTTTTTTTCAATGTATATGTTAGTCACGTCGTAATTGTATCGTATTAACAAATATACATAAACATTACGAAAATTGCATTCGTGTAAAAATGTGTAATCACAAATTGTATTGTCGTGTTAGAAATTAATGTTTTTAATGGGTGCTTTTGCATGGTCTGTGATTCAAACACAAACTTCTTTGGTTTAGCTCAGTTAGCATCTTTTCCTCGAGTTGTATAGGACATTTTTCATGTAATTATGCAGCAGAGTCTGCATACATTACACAAGAAGCAGCCATGAAATTAATAAATATCTCAAATTAGGATCACATAACTGCAAATTGCTATGCTTAAAGGGACTAATCAGAACAGAACATATTTTAAAAAATCTAATTTTGGATAACTTAAAGTTTGTCATCTGCTGAAACGCTAAAATTGTTTATCATTTCCAGTGGAGAAGGCAAGTAATACATCAAAGACCTGCAAATATTCTTGTTTTTGCTTATATTTCTTGTTGTGGTGTTCATTCATGTTCATCTTTAGCACAGGAATGAATAGGAATAAGCATCAAGCACGTGCAGAAAGTTCGATTCTTGATATTGGTACTGCATTTTCTGCAGTTTTTAGTCAGAAGAACCCGAGAGCACAGACCTTCCAACCATCCCTTTACATGTTTCAGAATCACTACTAACACCTTCTCTTTTGAGTTTAAACTTGGAGAAGGTGGTTTTGGTCCAGTTTATAAGGTTACGAGAATATGTTAAAGTGACATTTGTTCGTATTGCATTTGTTGCATTTCCGTTTTACCAGTTCAATTCATTTTTCTGCAATTATAACGATTTTTCCTGGCTACATATAATGCATGTCTAATTCCATGAACTTTCTGCAGAAATGTCTTAAACGATCAACATAAATGTTCATAATCCAATTTTCGCTCTTGCAGGTATGGAAACTACAGAAAGAAGGCAAAGGCTTGAGGTTGATAGATCCAGTTTTAATGGAAACATGTGTGATTAGTGAATTCCTGAAACGCTTACACATTGCTTTACTATGCGTTCGAGAAGATGCCAGTGATACACCAACAATGTCGACTGTGGTTCTGGGAAGTGAAAGTATGGCACTTTCAAGTTTCAACACCTTCTCAGCCTGCATTTTCCACTGGAGAAATGCTTATGGATCAAGCAACTGCATCATTTCAGTCAATGAAGTGACTTTTTCTGATGTTACATACAGAAGATGCTCAGTGAAGAATTTAAAATTTTTTATAAGCGGACCGAAAAATAGACGAATTTAAATTAGTACAAGAGTAAGAATATCAAAAGAGCGATACAACAGAAAATAATATAGTCAAAAGAATAAAGAATAACACTACAAGCCGAGACATGATAAGGAAACAACTTACTGAGTTTGAATTCGCAAGTTTGAGTTCTCAGAAAGCGACTTTTGGTTGACTAGTAAGAAACGTGTATGTATGTAATAGTCCACGAACTGTAACCCAAGAAGCGACTATTTTGCAGCAACCAAGTATGACTATTCTGCTCTCTCCCAATTATCCCTTCAATTCACACCACGCTTTTGCAGCAACCGGCAGGGAAGTACCAGACATGCATTCAGATCGGGAGCCTGCGAAAATTGTCCTAACCGAATCCGAATCTGCTTACAAAAATCATTATGATTTATATTATCTGTACTTGTTTCAAATCTTACTAAAATTATTTCCGGATATCCCAACTCATTGCAACCTTGTACAATTATATTTACGAGTATGTATGACTATAGAGTCCAAGCCAATATTTACACACCCAACCCACTTTCAAGTTGACCTGTCATTCCTTTTTTTTTTTTTCAGTTACATGGTAAAGATTGGTCTTTCATTTTTCAGTCGCATTGATCGTCAAAGTAATTACTTTTGCCACTTTAATGAATAGTTCAGTTCAGGATTAGCCGACTAGCTTTAATAACTTCAATTATTTCACGTCATTTCAATGTTTTGACTAATTATCTTAAATGTAATTACAAAAAACAAGTATCTGCTAAGCAAGGCGTTACTTCTTAGAAGCATCCTCATGTCGGCTGTAAGTTCCCATTTTCTTCTCTTAATTACTTTCCATTTTCATTATATCAATACTTCTTTGTCCTAAAAACGCGAAAACCAATAACTATCACTGATATTATTGTTACTTTCACGTAATACGAAGAGACTTAGGAAAACATTTTAACTGTTTCAGAACAACTTCAACAAATTGTGTTGTGTTTTGACAGAGAAGTCTTGGGTTGGATCCAATCTTCGTGAACTTCGAAGTTTAAGTCTTTGACTTGAAGGTGACTTTGTAGTTCTTTCTATATGTTGTTTTTTTCGTGTTTTGAAGTGAAATTTGTTGTGAATTTTATTAGAGCTTGGAACTTAGCTTCTGGGTTATGTTGATCATATCTGATTTGAGCTAACCAACTTAGAAAATTGTCAAAGATTGAGGCTTTAATCGCTGTGATTGACTTTAGTGATGGTTTTAGCTTTGCCCATTTTGTTATTAAACTGATTTGATTTTGATTTGGTGTTTATGAGATCTTAAGCATAGTTTAGTGGAGTACAGGTTTAGTTTTGATTGACGAGTCGGGAAAGTTTGAAATTTTGGTAAATTTGCAGCCTTAAGCTCGTTTGAAATGTTGTTTGAAATCGTGAGTGGTTTGTAAGGTTGTTACTGTTGTTGATTTGGCTTTGATTTTGCTGATCGCAATAAAGATTTGCAATTTGGTAACCTTTGAATGCTAAGAGATGTTGAAATCCTGTTTTGAATTAAAAGAGTGGTTTCTGTGTTTGCTGGATATGCAAATTTGATTAGTTGATTTATTTGTATAGATGATGAGACCTGCAGAAGAGAAAGACCTTGAATCTGAGGAGATTCCATTTAGCTCGTCACCAGCTCGGAAAAAAGTGCAAACATTCGATTTTGACGATCTTACCATGGGCTCCCATGGTGTTGCTGCCAACTCGTGGATTACAAAAAAGATGCGAATGAGTCCATTTAGAAGTATTGAAGTTGTCTTAATTAAAGCAAAGATTAATGTATTGCTTCCTTTCGGTCCATTGGCGATTTTGCTACACTATATAACTAAAAGACATGTAAGAGAAGCGATCCCAATTTTTTTAAATCATTTTAATTGGCATTTGTTTTTGATGATCAAATTAAGATTAGAGGTTAATTTCTGTTACTAGTAAAGCTCAAAGAATGTTTCTCAAAGTCGTTTATTCAGTCTTATCTGTGTATGTCATCATCTCTTTGTGCTTACAATTTTCCAATCTTTAATGCTTGTAGGGATTGGTCTTTCTCCTTAGCTTAGTTGGAATTACACCTTTGGCAGAAAGATTGGGTTATGCTACTGAGTAAGTATATTCCATACCAATTTGTAGTTTGTTTACACTTTACAATGAACTTGATTTAGGCTAACTTGCGTTAATTGATATTTTATTCACTCGTTACATTCTTGCTAATTTATTATCAATTTTATGCAGGCAACTTGCATACTACACTGGACCAACAGGTATGACTAATATGAATCAAATGAACAATTTATTTGTTGGTTAGAAGCTTCAGAAGTAGAATCTTTGGTTTATTCAGAGACTTTGATGACTTGAAATCTTCATTAATCTGGATAGTGACACAATTTAAGACTTACAAGTGTGAATCAATGATATTTGACTTTAGTATTAAAATTCCTTGTGAGTTGATTATATATTAATAAATAATTGATTATATGTGCCTTGCCATTCGATACATTTATTATTTTCCTTAACACTTTGCAGTGCATTCTATTCTGATGTTGGTCTTGATTGGCTGAGCGAGTTATTGTGCTTTTATGAAAATTTTATTTTGTTTGTATTAATCACAGATTCATCGTTTCCTTAGTTTTCTTTTGATATTTGCAGTTGGAGGTCTTCTAAATGCCACATTTGGAAATGCAACAGAAATGATTATATCTTTATATGCTTTAAAGAGTGGAATGATAAGGGTTGTTCAACAATCTTTGTTGGGCTCTATCTTGTCGAATATGCTACTGGTTCTTGGGTGTGCTTTCTTCACTGGTGGGATAGTTCACTGCAAGAAGGTTCAGGTTTTTAATAAGGTAAATATAATGAGTTTATTTAATTATTTCTTCATTGCGTCTGCTGTAAATTTTGTGTTCTTACGATTTAACTAATACCATCGATTGTACATTGAATCGGATTTACCATTGCATCAGGCAACTGCCATAGTCAACTCGGGATTGCTGTTGATGGCTGTAATGGGGTTAATGTGTCCAGCCGTGCTTCATTTCACACACACTGAAATCCATTTTGGGAAGTCAGAGTTGTATCTATCAAGATTTAGCAGCTGCATAATGCTAGTCGCTTATGGAAGCTACCTTTTCTTTCAACTTAAAAGTCAGCATAATCTTTATAGCCCTGTTGAAGAGGTTAGTTCTTTTCGCTTTAATTGCTTCCTAGTTTTGAGAGTATAAGTTGTTTATTATTCTTTTCGGAGGCCAATGATTTTATATTTCATAAGGATGTAGAACATCTTTTTAGCAATTCTATGGCAATCTCTTGACAATGCTCATTGACTGAAATATGATAGGAAAATGTTCATTTGTTAATGAAAGAAGTAAAGTTTTCTTGTGTATACTAGATTTGTTTATTTTGGTGTCCGTCAACTTTGTTTAAGATAGTTGAAGAAAGATTCGCATTGTCATTACTGCTGCCGCAGCTTGTTTTCTAGAGTACTTTGAAAATCCTTAAGGTCATAAGATTTTAAAATCTGTTCAGCTTAACTTTGAATTTCATCATGTTACTGTTTTGGCTACGTGAAATTCTTTTGATCTACTTTCAAAGGCAGATGATCTATGAGATTTCTAGTTATTTGAACAAAGACACGTGAATTAGTTTTGGTATTTTTGAACATGTTTACCCTCAAAATTATTACAGGTAAGAGAAAATGCGGAAGAAGACTCTAATGAGGAAGAGGTACCTGAAATAACTCACTGGGAAGCAATTGCGTGGCTTGCAATACTCACACTGTGGGTCTCTGTATTGTCTGGATATCTTGTTGATGCAATCCAGGTACTGTTCTTTTAAGTTTTTCTCATCTTCTTTTGCATTCCTTTGATTGCTTGCCTGTCTACCTTCTTTTGGACTCGATAACCAAGAAATTCGAGCATTAAACTTGGAGAAAATGTTCATATCATTACAAACTAATTTGAAATCAGTTAGATTATTTACATTCCTCTAGTTTGAGTGAGGTTGACTTAAATCTACCCAAATGTGTTATCTTAATCTATATTAGCTTGTCTGTTTGTGAAATTTTGAAAGACATTATTTATTTTTCTATTCATAAAATTTGTATTTTGATTAATTGCTTCGCTGTATTTGTCCAGGGAGCTTCTGACTCATTGAACATGCCAGTGGCTTTTATCAGTGTCATTCTGCTTCCAATTGTAGGAAACGCAGCTGAGCATGCAAGTGCAATCATGTTCGCCATGAAGGATAAGCTTGTTAGTTCCTCATTAAAATACATACTTTCTTCTGTATATTTCAACTCTTGCTTGTTCTATCTATTTAAGTTTCTTTATACCACGTTTTCTTTTCACTAACATATTTTTGTTGTTTTTGAAAAGGACATTACACTTGGTGTCGCTATTGGATCTTCCACTCAGATATCTATGTTTGTGGTAAGAACTGCAAGGCCTCGAATTTGTCTCAATTTGTTATTCCGAATTATTAGAACATTCAGCAACCTACAAAAGTTCGGTTTTCAATGGCTGCTTGTGACGAAATCTTTACTTTCGTGTGCCAATTTTATTTTTCGTGATAGATGAAATGAGTAATAGAAAAAAGTAGTTCTTTTGATAGATAGCAAAATGAATATTGATGACTTTATCGTTGTTGGCTTTGCAGATACCCTTCTGTGTTGTGGTTGGTTGGATAATGGGACAACCGATGGACTTAAACTTTCAGCTATTTGAGACCGCATGCCTCTTTATCACGGTTCTGGTGGTGGCATTCATGCTACAGGTTTGAGACTTCATCTTGTCAAACTTGCGTTTTGCACTTCATGAGCTAAATTAAAGCAGACTGTTGTGTTTTGTGCTATGAAGTTTGTTTATTTGAAAGACTTTCATTTCTTTTTTCGCAGGAAGGGACGTCAAACTATTTTAAAGGTTTAATGCTCATTCTCTGCTATCTCATCGTTGCGGCAAGTTTCTTTGTACATGTTGATCCTTCAGCTGGTGAGTTTCTGAAATACTTAATGTCTGGCTATCCTCTACTGATTCCAAGTTTCAAGTTAATGTTCAAAGTTATTATGTAGCTCTCCAAAAAATCCTTTAATGACTGACTTCGAACTTGTCTTGTCCTTAAAGACGATGAGCCCGTCAAAGTCGAAGTTCTAATATATTTCGCTTTCGTGTTTGTGACTACAGATTAAAGTTCCTCGGCGACATGGGTTGAAGAAGTATCCGCAGTTTTTGTGAGCAGTGGCACGATAATGGATACCGGTGTATAGGCGTATTCCACGTTTCTGGAAAAAGTTGGGTTGTGCACAGAAGAATGCTGATATACCATTTATGATCATGGGAAATCAGGCTATGATTATTTGTTTGCCATTCTCATTGTGGTATGGTATTGAGCTTTTTGCAATGAAGCTTAATGTAAGCTGATCTTAAATTAAGAATCAAACTCTCGACCTCATTGTAGTGAGGCATCTCGTTGATGAAATGCCAAAATGGTGTTTCATTAACGAGTCGTCGTGTTATTTTTGTACATTGCCAGCTAGTGAATTATACATATTCTTGAATTGTTATGTTTTTCATGAAATTATGATCTTTATGGCTAAAAGCCTTTGTTTGTGCCTTGTTCAAGCATCATTTTGGCCAAGAATGGAATTTTTGTGAACTGAAGGATATAAAAAGGAGAATGAAATTCATAAATTATGGCAAGTATGGAACAAAGGGGAGATAATTGTAAATACATTTCATTTGCAAATCGCCATGATCGTTGAGGTCTTCCCTTTTGACACCAATGAGTGTTAGTCTGTTGTTTATGGAATAAAAGATCTTGAGGGGGGTCGTTTGTGGCAATGCTCTTCTACAGTATGAGTGTTACCCCTTATTCAGCCAATGACACCCATCCCTTCGTGGACGTTTGATGACGGGAAAATCCAAATTTCTGAATTCGGTGTTACATGAAACCAGGTTTGATTCTTTTTTCAGTTCAATTTTTTTACTTTCTATTAAGTTGGTAATTTGTATTTATCAGTTCGGTCCGATTTTGATAACAATGAACCTTATGCATTCTGAACTTTCTAGACCTAAGTTGGCTGTGGTGATACTGATGGAAACAGAAGTTCATTCTCTGCAACTGTGTTCTGCAAAATGGACTATAATGGAGATGAAGATTGTATGGAGTTGTGAGGCAAGTGTAGGGATTCCAAGTTGGATGTGAAGCAGAAATGGGTGAGTTCAGATGGTCCATCCAAATTTGTTTGGCAGCACCACAAGCATCCATACTTGCCCCCATTCTCTGATGATTCATCATATCTACAGCTTCGATGGTTCTATTCTGTAGATATTTTGCAGCAAGTTCCAAGCATTGATATCTCTTTTCCGTCTCATAAAAATACATAATTTTGAATAAATTACAAAAATTAAGAAATTGAGTTAAATTAATCATAAATAATAGTTAACATATGGTTTTATAATACTATTTATATTAAATAAATAAACTCTTTTAATTAGATAATAATTAAATAAATAATTTTGTATTAAAAATATAAAAATATCATTAATTTAATAAAAATAAAAAAAATTCAAACAATAAATAATATATATAAAATAAAAATTGTCTATATATTAAAATAATTAATATGAAAATAATATCTATTAAAATAGAATGAATTGAGTTTTAAAAATCATTTAGTATATAATCAACGAAATCCAGCTAAAAAATCAAACTAAATCGATCCATTAAATTGAT
>CANYCX011967921.1:0-11751 GCA_948193385.1 Breynia disticha f. nivosa | reverse complement strand
TGCCAAACAACATAAGCAGAGTTGCTTATATAGTAGCAGCTCCGGAGTCCAAAAGATTCAAAAATACACGCGGGAATGAATACATGAAATGACATAAAAGGACACATAAAAGAAACGACAGCTACACTAATCAAACGACAACACCACTTCTGTTAATTATCAATTCAATCATTAATTAATTATTTTATCTAAAATAATAATATTAGTTGTTAAATTTAATTATTCATTAATCATATTTAATTATAATTATCATTTTGATCATTAAATTGACTTATCAATTAATTATCAAAAAAATTAAATTGATGTTTTGTTCGTAAAATAATAATAATAGTAAAATAGATAAAAAATTGTATAAAATAAATTAAAATATAAAAAATTGGTGTTTAAATAAATAATAATAATTTTATATAAATATTATAATTTTATAAAAAATGTAAATGTTATACCTAAATATTGTGATAGAAAATTATGATGGTAATTGTATCATAAAATATGTTAATTTTTGTGATAGAAATTAATAAAAATAATTAAATGTTGAAGCATCTTAAATATTTTTTTATTTCATTTGGACAAAACTTCTGTATTTGTTGTGTTTTTCAATTATTTAAAAATTAATACTATGTTATTTTTTTATTAGTTTGAAGATATTTTGTTATTTATTTGTGTTTAAGTATTATTTTTCTATAAAATCATTATTTATTTAGTTTGACTAATGATTTTGTTTCTTGATTCTCAATTCGGTCGCTGGCTGAGTTAGGTTTTAATTAAAAATGGCATATAACGCACCAAAATATTTTCGATAAATTTCATTGAAAAATATTTTCGACAAATATTGTCGGAGAATGTCACTTTTCATTACAGAAAAGGTTCCGACAAATTTTGATTCAAATGTTAAACAATTTTTTCATATTTTTATCTAAAATAGCCAACACTTAAAGTTAATATATATTATTTTAGAAAGATTAGGGTTGTTATTATAAATGGCCAAAGCAAAATCCATTTCCTAATAAGCTTTACATATAAATTGTCACGATGATTGGGGTTACTTCATAAAAAAAAATAAGAAAAAAAACCAAAGCTTCTTAGTCCTTAAGATTGAATGAACTACAAATAGACATGACATGAGAATCATTGCAACTTGTAAGCAAAAGCATTGCATTCGTACTCTATTTTGAGAAGAATCTCAAGCAATGGGTCTAACGAGAACGGAATACAACCTTTGGAATGTTCTTGATCTTATAATTCTCAGCCCCTTGCAGTCGTCTTTCGAGGTCCCCGTGTATATAATGTAGATATAATTCATCCAGCGTATTAATATTCTGCAACCCATCCGAAAGAACCATCAAATTCCCGCAAAAATAAAAAGTAAGAGACCTAAGACTGGGAAAAGCTCCATTTGCAATCTCACTCCACTCCACAAGAAAGCTAGAATGTATGCGAAGCATTTCCAACTTTGGAAAACCATCCGCCTGGCAAAATTCTTCACCAATTTGGAAAACCATGCGTCATTTAAGTGAAGATGTTTTAAATTTGGAAGAAACTGAAGTTGGAATATTGAGTTGTCATGGAGATAAGAATCAAATAATGTGAGACTGGACAGATTTTCCATTGATAAAAGCCAGGTAGGTATATCAACTAGTCGACCCCTCAATTTGAGCTCTTGAAGCCGAGACGGCAGAGAAAATGCTTCCAATTCAGGGAAAAGTGCAAACTTCCCAAGTTCTCCTACCATTGACAGAGAGATAAGATATGTCATGTTCATGATTGCCACACAGACTTCAGTGACATGATGTCAAGTCTTCTTAATTGGGGAAAATTGCTCAGTTCACTCATAATCCCACCTCTAGCGTAAATCCTAGTTAAAGTGTGAAGATTCAGCCTCAATCCAATCTTCATGGGGACTCCCGCGTTGGAATTGAAGGTCTTCGGGTTCATCATGAGGTGCCACAATCATTGAATGTCCAGTACTTCTATTGGAAGTTCATCCATGTTGCAAAACACTATTTTAAATCTTTTTTCTATGAATTTGCCCGCGAGGTCAGGCATGTCTGGCTTGTCTTTGAGTTTACAATAGGTCAAGCTTAAATACTTGAGATGAACCAAGTCTTCGATTTCATCAGGTAAGCACTCTATCTCCTTTCAATTCCAACACAACCAGAGATTTCAGTTTGCAAATTGCTTTCATGTAGGTCTGAGGTAATTTGCAATTATTATGCCGAAATCGAAGATCAAATAGTGATGTGATTGAAAGGCCGGAAAGGTTGGGATAGAGATTCTCTATTCCATTTTCTACTATGAACAAACGGATATCGGAATCCGGGGCTTTCGCAAAAATATTTTTCATGTCCACTTTCCCAATGCCTAATTTTTCATATGAAGAAGGGATCCTTACATTGTCAAAACTAACAAAATAATTTTCCAGCATTCCTAGATTAATGAGTTGATCAATAACAGCCGATGTTGCATCCTCCTTCAAAATGCTTGAATTATCTGGCTTGATCAGACCTTCCGCCAATAAAAGACAGCCAAGTCTATGTTTATCACAAGGGAAAGAATTATGGAGAACAAAATAACAGTAATTTAAGCAGGATTTGAGATAATGAGGAAGGTTTAGATAAGTGGACACGAGGTTTGTTGTTGACGAAGTCCCTGCTTCGCCACCGTGTTTTTGCTTAGCAGTACTAGTGATGAGACATTCAAAGACACAACATCAGTCTTTACAGGATTCTTGACAAATTAGAATTCTTGTTGCGTTAGACTGCTTGTTAGACTTTAGATAAGTTTATCAAACACTTTAGTATTATCTATTTAGAGTTTTATTTTGTTTGTAACTCTCCTTGGAGTGTTATAAAAACACCTGCAATAGAGCTTAATAAATTAGTTTTTAGACTCAATTTTTATCTCTTGTGAGGTTTCAATCATTTTTTATTGTGTTTATCTCGAATACGTTTGTACTCGAGCTTCTGTGTTGCGTCATTGAGACTACCGACTCCAACAGAAGGAAGATTGATACCTGAGAAGGAAGTAATATTGTTAACTGCATGACTTGGACAATAGTAACCAATCCAACATGAACCTCTGTTTTGGATAGCATTGAACGAAATGCTCCATCTCTTATTTCAACTTAAGTACCTCATCTTGAGAATTAACTCCTATACTCGTCGCAACTGCTACAACACCTTTTTGGAATACATTCATAAGAAATATCTGATGCTGCACCTGCAGATGGGTACTGCCGATAACCCAAGTAGCCTTACCCCAGTAGTCCAACAAGGAGCATCTCATCCTTCATAACCACCTGATCCAGGCTCAGGCAGGCCAGTAACCAGGATGAAGGGTCATAAAACCCAGACCAGACATAGATCAGCCTCGAGACATAAGTCTCCATCTAGGGACGCACAGAGGAATCTGCTTACAAGGAGCGGGTCTGAGAGAAGTGAGGAGTTTTAAGGAGGTTTATAATGATGCTTCGCCTTAATTATTTTATTATTATGTCTATACTATATTGGAATACTTGTGGCATTGGTAATGCCAACACTATTAGCCATGTTTGCTTCTTGATTCAAACATACTGGGTAGATGTGTTGTTTGTTGCAGAATCGAAAATTTCAGGAGAGGTGGCTGAAAAAGTTTGTCGTAAACTGGGATTCGAGGCCTGGCATAGGGTGGAATCAGTTGGGCAGAGTGGGGGAATTTGGGTGTTGTGGAATAAGGCTAAAATAACACTGCAAATTCTACACACTAATCAATAATTCATTCATTTACAGGCTTTATTGGATAACCAGAAGTTTTGGAACATACTGCAGTGTACTGTCATCCCACTCAGGAGATTGGAAGGAGATTCTGGGATGACATGGAATCTGTAGCAAATGGGGTTTAGGGGCCTTGGTTTGTCATGGGGGATTTTAATGCTATAGTTTCTCGTTCCAAATGCAGTAGGGAAGTATTTTACTATAGAATCAGTTTGGACAGTGGATGAATAGGTTGGGACTTCTAGATATGGGATTTGTTGGATCGTCCTATACGTGGGCGAGAGGTTTAAATCACCAAACTCATATTATGCGGAGGCTTGATCGGGTTATATGTAACGTCGAGGGACGAATATTATGGCCGGAAGGTCAAGTTCGGCACTTACCACGCATTCAATCGGACCACGCCCCTATCTGGCTTAATTTACAACCCCAGCCAACGGCTACCTTGGATAGGCAACCATTTAGATTTGTGGCAGCTTGGATGGGACATCCCCAATTCAATTGGTTTGTTGAGCAACAATGGGTGAGATGGAGAGTTTTTACGGAGAAGACTTCTCTTCTAGCTGAAGGTCTACGACACTGGAATCGAGAGGTCTTTGGGAATATTTTTCATAGAAAAAAGAGGCTTATGGTGCGTATAGAGGGTATTCAAAGGGCTTTGGCAAGAGGCTTCAAGGCGGGATTGATCAATCTAAGCAAAGGTTGTCCAAGGAGTTGGCAATGGTGATGGCAGATGAGGAATCCATTTGGTTTCAGAAATCTAGAGAAAAATAGATAACACTGGGAGACCAAAATACTAAATATTTTCATACTACCATCTTGATTCGGAGACAACAGAGTAGAATAACTAGATTATTTAGTCAAGAAAGAGGATGGGTTGAAGACACCGAGGAGCTGAAAAGGATGGCTTGTGAGTATTTCAGGGATTTATTCACTTCAGAAACAACTACTGCATCTGTTACTAATATTCTAGCTAATTTCCCTCCATGGACAAAGCAGGATAAAGCTGCTATAAACCATCCCTTCATGCGATTGGAAGTTTGCTCTGCATTTTTTGACATGAACCTCTATAAAGCTCCTGGACCAGATGGATTCCAACCTTTGTTTTATCAAAAATGTTGGGATTTAGTAGGTGAAGATGTGATAATAGTTGCATTGCAGCGTCTTAACGAAAACATTTTGAGCGAAAAGGCTAATGAAACATTCTTGGTGTTAATTCCAAAGATTGATAGTCCGAAAATTTTACAGCAATATAGACCGATTAGCTTGTCCAATGTGATCTATAAAACCATTACCAAGGCAATTGTGAACCACCTCAAGCCCTTACTCCCAAAATTCGTTGCTCCTACACAAACCAGCTTCATACCAAGACGCAATATTACAGATAATGTGTTGATTTATTAGGAAGTCCTCCACTCCATGGGGAAGCAAGCTGGGCTGAAGGGTTCTATGATGCTGAAAATAGACCTTGAAAAAGCTTATAATAGGTTTGAATGGAGTTTTATCAAGGATACCTTACAACACTTGGGCTTGCCAGAGGGACTCATTGAGGTCATTATGCTCTGTGTGACTACTCCTTCATTCAGAGTTCTTGTTAATGGTGAGAGCACAGTCCTTTAAACCATCCCGAGGTCTTCGCCAAGGTGACCCTCTCTCCCCATACTTGTTTGTATTATGTTTGGAGAGGCTGGGTCATTTAATTGAAGCCAAAGTGCAGGACAAGTCTTGGCACCCAATTGCGGTCAGTAGAGGCGGACCAAAGCTATCTCATCTGTGTTTTGCATATGACCTTATTCTCTTTGCAAAAGCTGAAGTTTCACAGGCTCACCTAATAAGTCAACTCCTAAGTACCTTTTGCTCTGCTTCTGGGCAAAAAGTGATTTATCATAAGTCCCACCTCTTGGTTTCCAAGAATGTGCGGAGGAGTTTTGGTCAGACCTTGAGTGGAATACTTAATATTCCCTTAACCACTGAGATGGGGAAGTATCTATGAGTTCTGGCTATTCAGCAAAGAGTTTCCAAGACTATTTATAAAGAAGTGGTTGACGGAGTGCAGAGTAGACTCCAAGGTTGGAAATCACGCTGTTTGTCTCTTGTCGGACGACCCACTCTTATCAGGGCAGTCACCTCAGCAATCCCTACTTATGTTATGCAAACTTCATTACTTCCAACCAGTACATGCGCCAAACTAGATCAGTGTAATAGAAATTTCTTATGGGGAAGTCAAGAGTCTGAAAGGAAGCTGTATAAAGTCGCTTGGGACACAGTCTATAAACGTAAAACACAGGGAGGATTGGGGATTCGAAGCATGCGTCAACATAATAAAGCATTGCTTTCTAAACAGGTGTGGAGAATTGCCAAAGGGGATTCGAACCTTAGCATACATGTCCTTAAAGCAAAGTATATGAACAGAACGGGCGGTGAAGGCCCATGGAGTGCTAAACCAGCAGATTCAGCTGTATGGAAAAGTATCTCCAAACAATATCCACTTATTAGGCAAGCATTGGGGAAAGTTGTCATTAATTGTCGAGATACTTTGTTCTGGACTGAAAGATGGTTGGATAATCTTTGTCTAAAGGAGATCGCTACAGCCCCACTTAGTCATGATGAAGAATAAAGAAAGGTTGCAGATTGGGACGGCGCAAATTGGAATTGGGGGAAATTCAGCACAAACTCCCTACGGCCACCCTACTCAGAATGGTGGCTCATACACTTACCCCGCATCATCATGGTAAGGACCGCATCTTTTGGAAACTATGCTCGAAAGGAAAATTCTCAGTCCGATCAGCATATTGGCTTCAATTTCACCAGGAAGGGAACGTGATGAAGGTTGACTTTTATGGCTGGGATCTCTTATGGAAGGCGAGAGCTACAGAAAGACAACGGGTCTTTGCGTGGTTGTTATTACATAATAGAGTCCTTACAAAGACCCTCCTTCAGCACCGAGGGATGAATGTTGACTTGCGCTGTGGAGTATGCGCATCTGCCGATGAATCCCCGCTTCATTTGTTTCGAGATTGTCCTGTGATCCGTAATACATGGAGCAGAATGGTACCCTTGGATGTTCAGTCTGTTTTCTTTATTCTCCCCTTCCAACAATGGATCCAATGGAACTGCTCTCAATCCAAACTTTATTGGGGAATGTTCCCATGTCTTTTAGTTTTCTTGGTCACATGCTGGACAATCTGGAAGGCTCGGAACTCATGTGTTTTTCAATTGAAATCTTTCTCCCTCACCACCGATCAATTGCAGACTCAATTGCGGGACATCACGAATGCTTTCACTTCAGCAGAGGTTGGCAAGATCCAACAGCAGAAAATTTTTATCAGTTGGGCTTATCCGTCTCAAGGGTGGACTAAATTGAATACTGATGGAGCTTGTAAACAGATATGTAGTCAGGCATCTTATGGTGGACTCATCCGGGACTCAACTGGCACTTGGCTAACAGGTTTTGTAGTGAATCTGGGCACCGCTACAGCTCTGGAAGCGGAACTTTGGGGTATATATTATGGCTTGCAAATTGCTTGGGATGAAGGGCTCAGGCAAGTTGTAGTTGCCTCTGATTCTCGGACAGCTTTGCACCTCCTGCAGTCGGCCATCCAGGACCACCACCCTTTAGTTCCCATTATTGTCAGGTGTAGGCAGCTTATGGCTAGGGAGTGGCTGCTCAGGTTTGAACATACTTTTTGGGAAGGAAATCGGGTAGCTGATAAACTCGCTAATCTTGGTCGCAACTACACTCCGGGACTACATGTGCTTAATGAACCCCCTTGCCAATGTTTTGACATTTTGTGGGAGGATAGCATAGGGGTTGCTCTGCCAAGGATAACAACTGTAATTTAGGCATGTCATAGCCTCCATTGTAACCAAAAAAAAAAATCTGATGCTGCACCTGAACTGACTTGATTAATACTCTGCAGTTTTTGATCTTTGAAACCAGATCCAGGTTTAAAATTGAGAGGAAATCCATTGAGATTGTAACATTTATCACTCGTATGCCCCATCTTCTTACAATACGTACACTCAACAACATTTCCACTCCAAAATTTATTGCATTGGAAAGCCATGGCTGAGGCTTCTCTTAGAAATTTAGTAAACTGGACACTATAACTCCTTTGAGATTCTTCACTCAAAACCAGATTATACACTTCATCTAAACAGGGAAATGGCCTCATCATTGTAATTTGAGACCTAACTGACTGAAATGAATCATTTAAGCCATTTAAAAACTTAAATGTGCAATCCTGTTCTTGAAGTGCAGCAAACTTATCAAAACATTGAACATTACAAGATCCACAAGTGCAATGTGGCAACGACTTAAACAATTTCAATTCTTCCCATATTGAGCTCATTAAGTGACTTTGTACCTTGCGTAATTATACAGAGTTATTGTTGAAGATGACATATTCTAGCAACATCGGGCTTGCACAACCTTGTCTTAAGGACATTCCATATCTGAGCAATTGACTTGAGATAAAACACTCTAGCAGTAAGTGCTGGAGAAATCGACCTCAATAATGAGGCAACAATGAGGTCGTTACACCTCGTCCAAGGAAGATGCATAGGATCCTGAGGCGATGGACATACTATCTCAACATTGACAAAACATAGCTTATTTCGAATTGAAGGTTCAAGAACAAATGATCTACTCTACTTGGAGTAATTCGTTGTTTTAATTATGGAGTTATAACTAATGAGTAATGATCATCAGAGTGATGGAGAAAATAAGGGAAACGAGGATCTTCAATTGGATTCATGAGTGATCTGTTTCTATAAGCCATTTAGAGATGTAGAAGAAAGGTTAGAAAATCTGCTCTGATACCATAACACAAGTGTTTGGGGTTTGTAAAATGTATATTCAAGAAAATGAAAAATAGTGTTTGGATACAATTTGAATATAGAAAAGAGTTGTACTCCTATTTATATGCTGAACTCTAAGCAGCACATTGTAGCCTAGCGGGAAAAATGAAATGAAAAATTCAAAAATGAAAACATCTGAAAAATACAACGCAAAGCACATGCGACTTATGCCAACTAGGACTAAGTCTGTCGTCTCACCACTCCATCTATCGTCTAACATATAGTTGGAGCACAGAATAGTCATAACCTCTGTTACAAATCCAATGCACCAAAGAATAGTTTGGTTCATCTTCCTAGAAAGGTACTTCTTGGAAATTTATTATTTGAGTTGTGAACTTATTTATGGGGAAGTTACATGCAAATTCAGTTTGGTTGTCAAAGTTACTTTCTTGGAGGTCCCTCCATTCTAGTACCAGTTCTTCCCTTAGCACCTATTATTTCAACTTCTCTGCCTCCATTCCAAAACTCTACTGCTTACACTATAAGAAAATTGGCATTTTTCGATGAAGGGTTTCCGACAAAATTCGTCGACAAGAAATATACCAATAAAATTCGTTGAAAAAAAGAATGTTGCCGTTGAAAAAAACGTGTCAGCAAGTAGAAAAAATGTGTGTCTTTTCTATGCCTTAATGTTTGTCTGAGAATTCTTGGGTCAAATCTTTGAATGATATGTTTTTGTATTCGGCTGTGTTGTTTTTTATTGAAATTATACATTAGAAGCATGTTTGATTTTCAACATAACTGTCAATAAAATTAGACTGAAAACCTCATGCTATTACAATTCCGAAAATAAAAGTTTAGAATTTGGCAAATTTGATTATATTATTTAACTCAAAGCCGAAAACAGTCGAGGCATAATTTTGTTTGGTCAAAAATTGTCAGGAAGGCGACACGTGGACAACATGCATCGCCCAAACCGCTGTCGTGTGTGGGTAACATGCGTCTGGGTGAAACGACAAGACACGTTTTTTCGACCAAACGATGTACTACTTTTGAAGTTGATTAATTTTAAGGTAAGTGTAAATGTTTGTTAAGCTCAAATAGTATTAATTACAAAGGTTGGAAATTAATTGATATTTTTTAATGGACCAAAAACGAGTCATTATAAAAAGAAAATTAATTAATATTTTTTTATAGTATTAGTAATAGTAATAATAAAATTTGCAACAAAATAATTCTATTAATTTTTTATTCACAAAAAGAGGTGTGCATATTTGAACTAATCGAAATTATATGACCAATTTGCATGTTCAAATAGCAAATGATTACATTATAATTGGATTTTATATTTATGTTTATAGTTTTCAAATATTTGATGTTTTGTCATTATTATACTTATATTTTTTATTAATTTTGTCGTTTTTTACAAATATTCACACAATGATTTAGTTTTCTATTAGTTAAACAACTTATTGTACTCAACACTTAATTTTTAGTCTCAAACAAACAAAATCTACTAATAGATTAAACATTTATTACTTAAAATTCAGTATTTACTTTTTTATTATATCAAACAGACCCTTAATCATTTTAACTTAATACTTAATTGTGTTATCAAACATATCTAAAATTCATAATTTTTTATTTTATATATAACATTAGAATTCATATGATTACTATATAATATTAATACTTCATATGACTTAATTCAAAATATGTATAACATTAGAATTAAAAAAGTAAATAAATTAATTTTATAAACATAATTCACATTATGATTACTATATAATAGTAGTGCTTAAAAATTAAAAATTTAACAGTCTAATTGTATGAACAATCTTAAATAGAATATACTCAATATAATTTGATTCAAACTATACAATGGTATAATCTAGCCTCATTACTGTATATTGAAAAAAACAATTAATTGTATTAACTAGCCTAAGTAAAATATATCATATCACTAAAAAATTATAGATTAAAGCACTTAGAAGAATGAATTTCAAACTATATAATAAATAGTAGAGTATAAAAATTAAAGGTTAACAGTTTAATTGTATGAAATATTTAAAAAAAATATTCCATGCACTTTTATAATCATTAGCATTTTATTTTGATAGTACTAATATTATATTTCACATTTGATTGTTTAACTCCAGAAATACCAATGATATTATTGTGCTAACATAGTCAAGAAGTTAGAATATGTATACATGAATGAATGTGGGTTATTTCTTTAAATGTGAATTATTGACGATATGTTCTTTTCATTCATTTTCTTTCTCCACTAATGAAGACCCTACCAAAATCAATGCACTCACGCCCTGTTAAAGGTTTATAAAATACGGAAAATTAAGAAAATGTCAGATTTTGAGTTTGCAATTGTAAAAATATCCAGGTATGTTTGTTCATTTTTGTTTATGCCCGTTCAACGTTGGTCAATTATAAGAATGCCCGATTCTGAGTTTGCAATTGGAAAAATGCCCAGTCATGCTTTTATATATGTTTAGTGTTCATTGTTGTTCATATTTTTTATGTGTTCAGTGTTTATAATTGTTCATTGTTGTTAATTCCATAAGAAATCTGCGAAACTCCGCCCTAACTCTACATAAATCACTCGTCTTTTCATTTCCTCTTTCATCTGTAGATCTTTTTTGTTGAATCTAATTAGTTGTATGTTCATACGTATATGTTTATTGTTGTTCATCATTGTTCATTATTTCTTTTGAAAAAATCAAACCACCAAAACGTTGTCATTTTTTGTTTTCCTCATCTTACAAACCACAACTGTCATCCTCTTTCTCACCTGCAAAACAACCACCAAACAACCACAAACCACAAACTCCACTCGTAAAATCACAATAGGGGAACTTACTAATACCTACAGACTCAAAACTAAAAGCATCATTTATATACTTGTTAAGTATATAAATCATTCATCCTTATCATCATCGTCTTCTTCGTCGTCATCTTCTTTGATATATGAGGGTTTTAAAAAAAGTAAGAATAAATTAAAAAAAAGAGGAGGAAATGAAGATGAGAAAGGAGGAAGAGAAATTTGTGTTGTGCATAGGGTTTATTAAAAATGGAGATGAGGGAGAAGAGGTGAGTTAGAGACATAGTTGCAAAGATGGCCTAAAAATCGATGGTGGTGGTGAGATGGAAAGTTCTTATGGAGGAAATTGTACTGTGTGTAGGG
>CANYCX011967794.1:0-15113 GCA_948193385.1 Breynia disticha f. nivosa | reverse complement strand
TTTCCCAAAAGCTTATGGCGCATGGTGACATTATGTGATGTTGTTGAATTTGCTTAAATACTCTCTTTAGGTTTTGGTTGAATTCACTATCAAAAGTGTTGCAATGTTTAATGAAGGGTTAATTCAACATATTGTTTAATGGTTAATTCAACATATTGTTTAATGTTTGAGTTAGATTGTTTATGTATTAGCACATGCCACATGTTTGCATCTACTGTTTGGTAATGTTTAATTGGTGAGATGGGTACATGATGTAAAAAAGAAAAGAAAAGAATGAAAAAGAAAAGAAAGAAAAAGAAAAGAAAAGAAAAAAAAAGAAAAAGAAAAGAAAGAGAAAAGAAAAGGGAAGACCCCGGGACAAATATTTGCATGTGATTTGCATTTGCATTGGAGTCGCATTCATACATAACATTTAAATTATGCATAATTAATAAGTTATGAATACGACTGAATAAACATCTACGATTAAATCGATGAAAATATATTAAGCTTGATATGCTTTATACCGTGAGAAAATAATGAGATAGAAGAGATAAAATGAGTAGACATAATAGGTTAGAGGAGAATCATATTCCCTAAGGTGTATGGATTTTCCCTGCGCCACTTACTGAGCTTTCTCGCTCATTATGACGGTTTTTTTAAAATGCGCAGGACGTTGAAAGTTACCAGTGGACCGGAGTTGCAGTGATCTTGCACCAGACTTGCTGACGTCAGAGGTGGAGCTCTATCATTTTATTGTGTATTGTTTTCAGATTGAGGATTTGAACATATTTGAAATATGTAATAAGTTGAGTTTGGATTTGTTTTCAAACTTTTTATTTGCTTCCGCTGAATTTTTGAATTTTGGATTATGATTTATATTGTTGTTGTAATTGATTTGGGCCCGTGTTTGTTTACGAAAATGTATTTAATTTTCTATCTCCTCTAACCTATATTCGTATTAACTCTGAGTTTACAATTATTTTATAAAGATTATTAATTAAATTGAAAATGAGATTTTATTTTTGGGGTTCACACATCATTTGTGGTACTATATCTATTCTTGGTTCTAGTGTTTTTACTTTAGTTAATCTAAAAGAAATTTTCTCCTTTGTAAACTAGGAATTTGTATAGGGATAAAAGGGCGAAAAGAACCACTAAGATATTCAATAATTGTATCTATTCCAACAGGAGAAGTTTTATTTATGGACACAATCATTAGGAATTGGGTAATAAGTATTAAGGAGTAAGAGTGGACAACTAGCTTAGTGGTCATCAACATGTGTGAGTTTGACATAATCTATTTTACAAAAGAAGTGAGTATTGAAGTAGAGGAGGAAAAGAAAGTAATAATGGTGGGTGACACAAAGGTGACTTCAACGTGCCTGATATCGGTAGTGTCATCAGTTTGGTTGATCAAAAAATGGTGTGAAGCCTTTTTAGCAAGTGTGATAGACATAAGAGATGTAAGTGGGAAGAGAGTTTTTAGATGTGTTTCCAGATGACTTACTGGGGTTACCACCTCTCCAAGACGTAGTTGTAGTCTACTGCACATACTCTATAGTAACTTGGCAGAATGGTTGAACCTTGGTGTGTTTCCTTTAAGTGTGAATATGTGTGTGCCAAATAAAAACTTGAGCTTAATTGGGAAAAATATTCACGAACATATGAATTTTAAGTTAATGATAGATTAGTAATTAAATGGTTATGTGATAGTAAACTACGATTGACTAATACTTTATATAGTCCGATAGGTGTGAGACGTATATATTCACTGAGTTGATAACTCACCCCTCCCCTTTTTTTAATTTTTCCTCTTTCGTCTTTTAATGGTAGATTGGAATGACTGTTGAGTGGGTCAACGTCTTTAGGTCCACTCCTGGAATTTTGAAGATTGAGCGGTGAGGTTAGGGATCCATCGAGACTTCTTCACTGTCATTAGTACTTTATTTTGGGAACTTTCAAAAAGGCTCTTTGGATTTGAAATTTTTTGGTTTTAGAATAACTATGTCGTAAGGGTTTAGTCTCTCATTACATTTTTATGGCATGTAGAGCATATGAAACTTTAAGCATGTAAGGTTATATGATGATTTATTTGTGTAAGATACTTAGGTTGTTTCTCAAATCATCGTTGTACAATATTGAAATGCAAAAAATTTACCATGAAGATATAATAAATAGAGAAATGAATTTGAGTGTCACACTTAATGTATGTGACCTATTATAGATCAATTAGCCTCTATGTTTTTCTTATCTTTGTCCGATCTCTAAACTGTAATACTTAGTGAACAAGTAACAAAGTCTATAAATAGACTACGTAGGTCATATAAACAACACTCTTCTTCTCTAAGTGATAAAACACTTAAGAGAATTTTGATTCTATTTTGTAAGAATAAAAGACCAATAATAAGAGAATTAACCTATGATTTTTGTGTAGGTGTGTGTATGAGATTATAGGGGAGTCACTCAAGGGTAGTCCCTAATCCTCAAAAGTCATGTTCCACGTGGTCGTAATCAAAAGAAAATGATAAATTTTATTGCCTTAATTCTTCTATTTATATAGTATTCAATTTTGTTGTATTGGTTAGCCTAATAAAACTTTTATGTTCCATACGATAGAGGTTAGCCTTAGGATTCACCAAATCTCAATAGTGGTATTAGAGCCATGCTATGTTTAAATTGTTGAAGTTGGTTTTGCATCTTATGGTTGTGATTAAAACTCAAAGTTGTTTGATTGAAAGATTATATGGGAAAAGATAGGCTAACCTTTGATTAGTGTTCTTAAATTTTTTATGCTAGTATGGAATTATAATAAAATTCTGCTTTCTTACAGTTATGAATTATGTGATATGATTAAAATTAAATCTTTGAATTATGAGAACGAATTAAAACTAAAGAACTATATTTTTTTTGGGCATCAATTTCACATGGATGATCTGAAAAATTAAAAAAAAAAATTTTCTTTGATTATAAAAGATGATTAAACCAAATACAATTCATAATTAAAATTTGTCTATCCAACACAAGTTGTGTAAATTTCCATGGTCAGGGCGTGGCCATTTACACAGGGCATGGAAAAGGCCACGACCTCAGGTTTTATATGTTAAATTTTCTAGAAAAAAATGTTCCAATAACTTGTGGGCCATGGACAGTACCAAGAGGGTTATATCAGTTTAACATTGGTCAATGCTTATAAGATAGGTTTCACTAACATAGACCGTGTTTGAAACTGTATTGATAAATGAATTGTTTACAAATGGTTTACAAATAGTTAACAAGAAAATGAAAATTGAATAAAATCTGAAAGGATAAAAAAAGTTTCTAAAAGTTGCAATTTTAAATGTATTGTTTCATGTTAAAGAAGAAGTTTAAAGTTAGATACAAATGATAATAACATTTTAGAAAGGAATAAATATATTAGGGTATTATAGGATCATTCCTATCTAGTATACAAAATTTCGTAATCCAAATTTTCTGTCTACAACCATATTTTTCTATAATATACTTAGTTTTTTCAAATTATAACATCTCTATTCAATCATAAACATCTATCCAAACTGAAATTTAGAGTCTGCACAATGCAAAGTACATGTGCATGTGTAACATAGCATACACTATGGAGCTAATAACATGTCCATATGATTTTCTCCTCATGTTATCCCATTTTAATAGAGTCTAGGGATACTACATTTAGTAAGCTCAACTCCAAAAATCACAATAAATTACCTTTATTTGATTTATTCGTACTAAAATTTTTAGTACTTCTGCTATGCACTTTTCTTGAATTTTTCCAAGAGCTGATGCAATCTATATTATAGATTTGGATACCTAGTATCATCTCGACTTCACCAAGTCTTTTATTGAAAAACACTTCCCTAGCCATTGCTTAACATTAAAACATTTTGGAATGTTATTTTCCATTGATCAAAATGTTGTCCATATATAGGGTTAGAAACACCACTATGTTTTCGTTTACTTTCTTGAACACACAAGACTCATCTTCATTAATAATGAAGCTAAAGTAGTTGACTGCTTAGTTTAATTGAGGATTGAAAGTTCAAGACAGTTGTTGTAATCTATAAATAGATCTTTGAAGCTTACATACCTTTCTCATGTTCCTTGTATAAAGGTTTATTGTTCCACAATTGGTTTTTAACTTGATCCCATTTTCAACCCTCCTCTGTAGGACTTTATGGTACTTGGACCTTTCTATGTTGTACCTCGCTCGCACTATTCTTTTTACAAAGAAAACTACTCCAAGAAATATCTTTATGAGCAACTGATACTTGTTTATGGAATATAGGTAGTATCTTTGGGATACAACATAAATTAGCATTTAGTGGATTTTGGCTTTAGCTTTTCCACTTTTAATATTTTATCATGTGACTCAAGGCCTAAATCCTCATAAAAGACGTATTGGGCTTGTGGCCCATCCATACCTCATATGACATCTTCTCAACTGCTTTTGTAGAAGTACAATTTAGCAAAAACATAGTTGTTTCTAATGAATAGCCCCAAAATAATATAAAAAGAGTAGTTTGACTCATCATCGAGTGAACCATAGTCAAGAGGCACTATTTTCTCCTTTCAGACATGCCATTCCATGATGGTGTTCATGTAGGAGTGAGTTATGAGATAATGTCACATTCCTTAAGATGATTTTCAAATTATTTGTTCATACCTCTAGCTTGTGTACTTAGTGGTCTACATACATCTTAATGTATAAGACTTTATAATTTACTTTACCTTTTCACTTAGATTTACTAAAGGTATTGTTAATCATATTTTTATATAAGCATAGCTCTTATGTTTCATAAAATTTTAAGTCAAATGATTCAAGAATTTCATTCTTTTTAAGTGTTCACACACATTTTATTTGTATAAACTACAATACAAAAGATATGTAGGGTCTAACTCAATTCTAACACTCTTGGTGTCAATGTTATACATGAACATTTTTTTAATGAAATGAAGGACATATAAAGGCCATTTTATAACATGGTGTTGCCGTATGACATACCTTGACGATGGATTCGAACACTACCTAGCGCAATGGTAAATTCAAAACCATCCATACCCAAACGTGACTCTAAAATAATGTTCCTACCTATAGAGGGTACAAAATAATAGATATTTAGACAAAGAAATTCATGGTCCTAGAGGCATAAGATCATTAGAATATCTTATGCCTCTAGGACCATGAATTTCTTTGTGTAATTTGGGAACCATTGTAGCTAATATAAGACAAGTCATATCTTAAGAGTCATTTTTTATTTCTTAAAGGTTTCCCTTTGAATGGTAGTGAAGTTCCTTACATATTTGAGGTAAGGATTTTCACAACACACATAGTTTTCTCCAATTTTAAGAAACTTTCTAAAATTTTGAGACTAGTCTATATAGTTTGAGCCATTTTGTTTGTCGTTTTCAAGGATTGATCACAGATCATTATGATAAATGAAAATTTGTGCTATATCAGGACCTACAAAATTAATATTAACTATATTTGATGAGATATTAATTATTCTAATAACCAAATTAAGAACCCTTTAAATAGTTTATGTTTGTGATTCTTGTGGACCAAGATCCAGTTATAGCAATAATACTCTTATCAAGTTGAGCTTGTACACTAAGTAGTTAAGCTACTAAGGTAGGAAAAAACCAATCATGTTCCAAACATGGCACTTAGATCAAATGGAAAACACTTATAGTGTAGACTATAAAGCCAATTTTATATTGATTAGGTTTGGTCATACAATTCCACTTTAATTCAAACTCACATTCATAACCCGCAGCTCAAAAGAAATATGGGTGCACCTTGGACTCCTAGTTTACATGACCAGTATTTGATGCCTTGATGTGGTTAAAATTGGGGAAGATAACATTTTGACTTAATGTTTCTAGTTATTTGTTTTAATTACGATTTACTTGGCAAATGTTTTTTCATTCATCCATAAATATCATAATATAACATGCATGAAATTAAATGTGTCAAACTTGGGCCCAAAACCTACAACTAAAAGCTGTATTCTGTTACATATATGGATCTTCCAATTTGGGCTTCTCGACAATGGGATTTATACATCGTAAGTCTAATGATTATGTAGTCTTCATTTACTATTATATACTAAGAAAGTAACTAAAATTACATTAATCCTTCATGTCACACATGCCATATTAAAAACCCAGGGTCCATGAATGCATGAAACAAATCTATTAATCACATTCATAAAACAAACATACATAAATAATTTCATTCATAGATCAAACAAAGTCGAATTTTAAATTTAACTGACAAGCCCTTTACGAAAATTGAGTGTATGGGGTAACAAGGATAAAACCCTGGGACAAGTTTGCACCAAGGATCAATAGGGTCATCAAATGAACTGTCTCCTAAAAATCTTAACACTAGCTAAACATGTTGCACCTTTAAACACTTTAGCAAATTATTTACTTTGCAAGTTTTATTTTAGGCCTTTCAAAAAATACTGTGCACATACAATTTTCAAGATACATGTATAAATATGAATTAAAACAATCAATTATAAAAATACATGAACATTGTAAATTGCACTGAGCACAACACAAAATTCATCAAACAAGATGTATTTGTACAAAATAAGCCAAAACAATTTATAATAATGTACCAAATCTAGTTACAATGTCTAAATTGATTTTATTTGTTGTTATTTATGTTAGTAAAAATCATGAAAACCAATTAAATATTTAGATCAAATTTGCCCAAGATTTTCTCTAACCATTTTTAATCATACAAAAATCAAACTTGTTATTAAAGCATGTTTTGATCAATTTTAGGAACATTGAAACTACAAATCAAACACATTAATCAATTTAATTAACCAATTAACATTCTTAATAAAACTATAAAACTAACATTAAGGTTACTGTAGATTTTTTATTTAATCAAGTTAGCCAATTTAATAAAAAAACACAAATTTTGTTATTAATGATGTCAAAACTCAATCAATTAGGTTAAAACTACCAATTTTGGAACCATCAACAAGTTAAATGTGGTCAGACATGAAACAAAAATTTTCAAATCTTTTTGTATCCATTTTTAACCATATTTTATGATCCATGATCAGTCCATATGATAATTTACACATAATTAAGCAAACTAGAATGCAAATACCTCATATCTAGTAAGGCTAGATCTTTTTATATGGCATACAGTATTCAGCCATGTTAAGATTCTATTTTGACAATTGAATCCTTTAATAAAAGCTTTAAGATAGTATATTAATAAGATTTAACATCCAAATGAATATAAAATAAGATTCCATAGGCAAACACATTAAAGAACATAAAACAGAAAATTTCACTACCTAGTTTTGATGTGTTATAGTCGATTATAGTTCATTAGGTGATCCAAACACAATCAATATCACATTTAAGTGACTCTGATACCACTATTAAGAAGTATTGACATATAAAAATTAGTTACACAAAAAATTAAAACTTTCAAATTAAATCAACCATGAAAACCAACCCAATATCACATACGTGTAAACATAGAAAACTAATTAACTAGTTTGATTATTTGTATTTAAAATTACTCTTTTATGCTCCTTGATGAAAGTAGAATGTATCTACTGTGTGAATAAACATTTATAAAACCTTCATACTATCCAAGAATGCCAAAGGAGCTACATGTTTTGTGACCTCCCTCTAAGTTCACACGAACTTATCAACTAGGTGGAAGAGCAAGAGTGTTAGTTCTTGATTTCAATATTTGTCTGATGGATGGTGCGTCTAACACCAAGAAATGTTCTTTAACTTTTAAGAAATGATGTGAAAGACCCAAAACACCCTACAAGAATAACTATTTTGCTTCCTTTGACGAGAGAATTATCTAGGTCGAATAGAGCGAGTGGTGAGATAAAAGACCTAATTTTTAACCTATACACTTAGCCAATTTGGGTAGATCAATTGTAACGCCCTAAACAATGTCTATTTTAGGTTGGAATAATGTCTAAAATAAGGTGGAAGAATGTATATATAAGGATATATATGTCGGGGATCAAAAGAAGGTTTGAAATGGAAAATATGGCAGTTAGGGCTACATTAACGTACGTTAATTGTGTTATAAACGTACATTATTAATTGTTTAGTCGAATAACGTATGTTATAGTGAAGAATAGAATGCATTACTCAATTCAATTTTCCCAGAACAACATTTTAATTAACGTACATTAATTTTAAAATAAACATACATTATTAGGGGTCTGGACACGTCATTAAAAGGGCAGAAACAAGCCAAAACTGAGACAAAAACATCCCAAACTCTCCCAAACACTCTCCCAACCCTAGAAACACTTCCCTAAGCATCCTCAAACAAAAAACCTATTAGTAAACATGTGGATTCTAGCATATTAACAATAAATCCGTCCATCCATCCGATTCTCTACAAAATAGGGTTTGGAAGGAAAGAGGGAGAAAGGTAAATCCTCTAACCTAAGCTGAAATTTGAGTGAAATAAGGTGCATTTGGTAGGTTTTTATTGGATTTTTATCCTAGTTACTAAATGTATAAACATTTAACATAAAATCTGAGAATTTTTGGGAGATTAAGGATTTTAGGTATGTGGGAAAACTTGGGGATTTTGGGTAATTGGTTGAGTAAATGAAAAATTAAGGATAGAATATTGTGTATGATGTAAGATTTGTTATGATTTGTGCAGGAGCCATCAAACAGAACCCTACTCGGGAATCAAGCGACGAGTCGACTAGTGGAGAGCAAGGTAACTATTCTTTGGACGCTTACCATTGTATGCTTTGCCTTTGTATGGTTAAGCCTATATGACTAATGCTTCATTTGTTGAATTGGTAGCAAAATTGGGTTGAATGTAAGACTTGAATTTCTTGAATGACTTGTATGGATTGTTTGGAAAATTTGTGTGAGTTGTGGTTTACATGTGGTAAATGCAAATTTGATGTTTTTTTTCAGAAATGTGTAGTTACTTCATGTAAGTAACTTATACAGTGTGTTAAGTGATGACTGGTTATGGCCTTAAGACATGTTTAGGAGTTTTTGTGATAAAATGAATTGGGGATGCTCTATATGGATGTTGGGAAGAGTGAATTACAATGGTGCTTGTGAATGTGTATTCTTTCATGAAAGTGTTGAATGTTCATAAACATGTGGCTTATGGAAGTTGTGAATGAATCATGAAAATGCTTGACTTTGTTTAAGATGTGCAAAATGTTGGTTATGATTATTATTATGTCCTTTTTGGAAAATGTTGTATGATCATAATCATGAAGCTTATAATGAATTATGTTTGAATATCCATGTGCATGTTATGAATATTTCCTTTATGGTTGTGGTAATGAAATCGTATGAGTTTAAAATGTTGTGTATGTTGGCTTATGCCACAAGTTGGCCGTTACGAGCGTGTTTGGCTTGTATTGTGAAAATGGATGATTATTATGGAACATTCAAGCATATGTAATATTGTGAAATTACGGTATGGATTTGGAAATACATGAGTTGGATTCACACATGTCATTATTGGCATTGCATGAGCACGTTTGTATGTTCATGCTTTAAGAGAAAAGGGGCTTATGGCCCACATGTGTAAAAGAGACTGGACTCTCTCTTTATTATGAAAAAAAGGGATTAGCCCAAGATCTAAGAACACAAGAGCTTGCCTCCTGATGTTATGTTTAATAGGGATTTATCCCTAATAAGTTTTATGCCGAACGAGAGCTCGATGACAAAAAATAAGGGATTAGCCTAATTATGATGAAAGAGAGTGGACTCTCTTGTTTATGAGAAAAGAAAAAGGGGTTTGTGCTCATATGCGCTCAACGAGAGTGGACTCTCTCAGAGAAATTTTAAGGCTTTAGAGCACAATATATGTGTGTGAAAATGCATTAGCATTACATTTTTGCATACATGTTGTTGATTGTACGAAAGTGAATGTGTATGAACGATGGTGATGATATGAGCTTGGACTTTGAGTGGTGAACATGTGATCTTGTTTGTTCCATGATGAAATGGTGAGAATTGTTCATGAGATGGTGTTGATGTGACTACTAGTATAACCTAGCTAATCTATGCTTGTATGTTATGTTGTGGGTGGTGTTTGTTAAGGATAATGATGCTTATGAAATATGGCTATGATTACTAATGAAACCTATGTATGTGTGGTGATTTGATAGTAAGAATGATGAATGTGATATGTGCTTGTAAACAAAATGAAGCATGTATGTTCTTGATGGTGTTATGAATAATATGATGTGGAAACTATATGTCTTGATTTTGTTGGATTGAGGTTGAATTGCATACTTGATAGGCTGAGAATATTAGTTGCATGAAATGGATTAAGAGACCAGCATGAATAGTTAATGTATAAACTATAGTGTGTTAGAGCTAAGAGTGTATGAAATGGTTAGATGAAAGCTTCAGATAGTTGATTTGATATGCTTGAATGGTGTTTGAAGTGTGTATGTATGTAACTTGACTTGAATGTGTGAAAAATGATTTTGGAACACATTAACGTATGTTATTTGTGTAAATAATGTATGTTAATGTAGTGTAATGTGCGTTAAGTTTATCTTAACATACATTATTCTTGTCTGGGAATTCTAGAAAGTTGCTGATGAATAGCATAAATTAGGGCTAGAATAAACATACATTAATTGTGCCCGAATAGCAAACTAATGAATATCTGAAGTGAGATAATGGCCTAGGATGATTCCCTAGCACATAAAACACCTAACAGAATTTTATGGGACATGGCAACGGTAAGCCATTAGGGAATTAAGGCGTGAATACGACATCATTTCCACGATTACGCCCGTGTTGTCTGAAGGTTCCCCTTCACCTCATCTTAACAACACTAGGGTATCACTTACTGAGTATTTTGTATACTCACCTTTGTATGTTGTTGAATGTTGTTGAGAGTGACATGGATTAGTGACGGGACTACATATTCGACAAGGCTAAGTTGTGTGATACTGAAGAAGGTCGAGCTCCTAGTTTTCTGGGTTATGTTTATGTTGTATGCCTATGAATATTTTATTAAAGACTAGATGTATTAACATTGCATGCAAATTGTTTACCATTGCTTCTGCATTTTGCTATTTGTTTTATGTATGGGTAACCTTGATCTTTATTAAGTAATTTTAAACTACACTTCTACTATTTTCTCTCTCGTAATTATCTGTTTTAAAAAGAAAAAAATGGTTGCCAAAAACGGTATTTAATTGAAAATGAGATTTGTAAAATTGGGGTTCACATCAATTAGGTTAATGAATATAGCCTTCACAATTGATTAAATTTGGTCAAAAGTAGCTAAAATTCTATCGACAAAAAATCTTAATTGAATTTTGGTATTACCACACTTTATTTAGTCCTTTAATTCAAATAAAATATCAAATTAAAAGGTTAAACTTATATCCAAATCTTATCTCTCCTTGTTTCTCCATTTAGCAATTAATAAACCATTATTAATAACAATTATATGTTGCCAAAATTCATTAGATTTTGGCCTTGAACAACGTCCAAAAAATACCGATTTAAGCCTGACATATTTTCCCAATAAAAAAATCAAACATGTGATCCATAAGGAAATATCAAAAATACCCTTTTGACCACTTCTTTATGTGTGATACTATAGGACCTTTAATGTTGTAAATAGGAAGAATAATTCCTAAAGGTCATATATGCGCTTTAGCAAGTCATTACGACAACCTTAAATAAAGAAGGATGCAATGAGATTCATTCAACCTAAGACAATCTTACACACTTACTTATCCTTGAATATTAGAATTAGCATGAATTAGCATAAAGCATAGTCCAATTCATCCATTATTTTTTTTACTAACACTCAATGTCCTTATGTTCTGTTGGATTAAACCCACTATGTGAGAAAGAGCATAATACTCTTAATTCACTGACTATTCCCGTATTAGTTAAGTGCTTTAGGTATCAAGGTTGAGGACCTTAATAGTAAAACCTAGAAGTTGTCATATTAACATTCTAAATATCCTTGGTCACTTGTTTCCATAAGAATGGAAATGAATTAAGACTACTATGCACTTTGTAGGTGATCATGTTCTGCGGGTCACAGATATGAGATATCTAACCAAGTTCATAGATACAATGTAGGTCATTATATTTGCAGAGCATCACTATTTGCAATGTCAAATATCTATCCTTAGAATGAAAATTACTATGTCTTTTATTGTGATTTTTACTATACTTTAACACCACTCGCCAGTTATTTAATTTTGGATGATCATAGTGTCTTACTAGAGTCCACCCATGATTTATGAATTAATTAATTCATTACCATTATTTAATTTTAATAGTCCTGTAGATTGCACATGGACAATGAAAAACCTAGAGGTTTAATTTTGGAATTTCACCTTGTGTGAAAATTCGGTTGTCGGGCCGGATCTTGCATTTGGGCCAATTTTGGTAATTGAACCGAATATGGATGAAAACATAAATTTGGTAACTTTTTATACATTTAGGAAAAAGATTATCCAAGAGGATATGATGTTTTAAATTATGACATAAAACACTTTTAAGTGGAGAAAAAATAAGGAAAGCTTTTCTTAAATTAAGACAAGGTGTAAGACTCAATTTTTAATATTCTTTTCCCTGATTAAACAATATAATAGAAGAATTGATAATAAAATCAAATTTTAAATACAGGAAAGAGAAAATAAAATGTTCATATTACAAAAACATTCGGCCCAAAACATAAATATCGTATAGTTTTTACAGCGAAAACAAAAATAAGTTTGAAAACGTTTCAAATTGAAAATATGAACATTTACAAATATGTACAAAGATGTTCATAAACTCAGAGGTGGAAGCAATCAAAACATGGAGCTCGACCTCGGACAATATCTCTTTGGAACTCATTTTTTAGAAACATAAATTCCGATTAATTAAATATATTTCACAAAATCCATAAAGTATACAAGTGAGAAGGGAAAAATAAACCATTTATCAACTAAAACTCGACCCATTTTTATATAACTATAACATATATTTTACAGCGGAAACGATCATAAGTATAAAACATTTATAACTCAAAATGTTTACATACAAAATATGTACAAGAGTATACAAAATCCAAAATGAACATCTCAAAATACAGAGCTCGACCTCTGATGATATTGCTCTGGAAATCAGATCACAACAAAAACCCGTCCAGCAGCAGCTATCTACATCCTGTGCAACATTTAGACAATGTAGACAAAAAGGATGAGTATTTTTCAATACTCAATAAGCTCTTAACACCATTTAACATATATTAAGCTTAAATACACTCCTAATCAATTATATATTCGTTCCTATCGCATTTTCTCATTTAAAAATGAAGCACAAGAAAAATCAGAACTCAGCACGAGGGCGTGCTGAGCCAAAAACAAGACATTCTTGACTTTTGATCTTCCGAAGAGCACGGTTCGTGCCTCTTGGAGCACTAAATCGTGCCAATAGTTTGTATTGCATATTTTTCAAATGTTTTCCATCAATTTTTAGTGTAAACAAGTTTATACAGCTTCAAAACATACCTAACCAGTTTCTTTAATCATCTTATATATGTTTACACTTAATAAGTTACATAAATCACTTTATACATCAAATGTCAATGTATGTAAGCGAACTTGCATTCTCATTACCTTATCATACTTTCAAACATCACATATGTTTCTTTCCTAAGTTTATACATTACCAAATAGCACATAATTAGCATTTCACACCATATAAAAACTAGATCATCATCATGCAAGAATCAAATCATAATCCATCCAAAGATCAAATATCAACAATATCATAATCAATTCTTCAAACATTCATTATCGATAAGCAAGAAACAATTATGCTATATTGAATGCCATTTCATATGCATATGAATGCTAAAGCAAACACATACGTATGCCCCGAGGTAGTTCTTCTCTTTTTCTTTTTCTTTTTCTTTTCATTTTTCCCTCGATCCTAGACCGGCATCGTACCTAGTACGGCATTGAGCCCAGCTTGGAATATCCTCGGTCCCAAACCGGCATCGTACCTAGTACAACATCAAGCCCAGCTTAGAATATCATCACAGTGTCACACATTATGAATGCAACACATTCAAATGAACACATTTATATTTCATTTCATAATCAAATAAGTATGCTAACATAAGCAATTTACATGCTCTAACACATATATCATACAATACATGTTCATCATCACCCAAACATCAACCTTAAGTCAATGTAATCAAAGAAGCATACTTAACACATCATTGAACCACCAATTCATGCTCATAATATTCAAATCCACAATTATCATTTAATTGTTCTTGAGAACAAACATTTATAAGCATGAATATCCACATATAATCTACCAAGCAATTCATTATTCATAATCATTCGATATGTTCCTAAGAACACATTTTCATACAAAACATACACTTATAACTCAAACTTAATTCCATTTATCAATGTATTGTATTTATTAAGTCTAAGACACTTACCTTGGCTAAAAATAAGCTATCGCCCTCTAACGGCACCGGTTAGGTCAATCACAATGTCGTAAATACCCTCCTGTACGAATTAATAGGACAACATTGTTAATTAACCTTAATTATACTAATTCTAACTTAGAATCATTAATATTTCCTTTAAAACACCTATTTTAATCTTGTAGTAGCTTTATTCTTACAAAACCCTTGCTAACTTCAAGTATCTTGTGATTAACATGCTCTAATCTTTGTTTAAGGGTTATAACAAGTACAAGAACATCAATTATACTCTTTTTCCACTTCAAATATCAGTTTAACACATCTTAAACACAAACCCTAACTTCATTCCCAACCAAAACTTCATGTGAATTAGCAAAACTATCAAATTTCACTTACCTTATTGATCTTGATGATAGATTTGTAAGAAATTGAGTGTTTTCCACCTCCTATTAACACTTCTTGATGACTTTCGGGTGTTGGGTCGAAGTTGAGAGGGTTTAGATCTATTTTGAAATCTGTCCCGAATGAAACAATGTTTGTATCTATACAAACAACCCCGACATGGCCTGGGGCACGACCCGTGCCTCTGGTCATGTTGACATTTTTTCACTTTTTTCCAAATTAATTTAATTATCAAAATTCT
>CANYCX011967713.1:0-13955 GCA_948193385.1 Breynia disticha f. nivosa | reverse complement strand
TGCTGGAAACAGTGAGTTTTATGCGAATTTTGTTGATTTAACACCTCGTATTAATCCGAACAATGTTTTAAGACCTGGCTAATGTATGTTAATTATTGAATATGTTGTTTCATAGAGGATAAGTATCTAAAGTGGATGAATCAATAATTGAATTGAATTATGGACTTGAATGTTGTTGTGGAATGGCTTTAGGGTGCCATTTATGGTTTGAGGGGGAATAAGGCCGGGATGGCCGAAGTCTCCCCTGCGCATCGGCATGTAGAGACTCTCAGGATTACTTACTGAGTATATAAAATATACTCACCTGTCATTGCTGGATTCTGTGCAGATCTACAGGTATCAGGGACGGGACTACGAGTTCGGCGAGGCTACTGAAGGTCGGGCTCCCAGCTGTTTGAAGGTGGTGACTAATGTGCATGTCGTGTATCTATGCATACTTTAGTATAAATGGTTTTATTTACTTATCATTCTAAATGTTTTCAAACTTCCGCAGTTACGAAAAATATTGGCGTATTAATTACTCTGATTTATACGTTACAACTTATAAACTGTATTCTATAACTTATGTTTTAAAAAGAAAAAAAAATATAGTGCATTTTTAGCATTTATTTAAAAAAATGAACTTATAAATTTTGGTGTCACATATAAAACCTATGTGGTTCGTACTGTTGTGTGTTATCCTGTGTGGATATTGATCTATGTGATCGGACTGCTGTGTGCTGATTTGGCTATATGCCTATGTCTATTATATGAATGTTTTATGTGAACATAATAAGTAATTTGCTGTGTGCCAAAGTATGGATTTGGTATGTAGTTTACCTTGTGTAGGTGTTCTAGATTATACATACCATATTTTGAGATGTATATGTTGTGTGCTAAAATAAGTGTTATTTCTGTTTGAATTGGCTTAGGATATGCCTAAAATGTGTATGAAACTAAAAGGATAGATTGTTGTGTGATAATCCTTTATGAATAGAATTGAATAGGTATTTCTGCGACTCAGCACGTCCTCGTGCTGACCAACACACCCTTGTGCTGTTGGATCATTCTGGGAAGATTACGAGCACGCCCTCGTGCTCAAAGAGGCATGATTGTGTTTCGTGAGAATAATATGATCGAGTATGACTCGTGTTAAGGTTGGAATGTCGTGTCAAATGGGGAATCATGTTATCTTGTATGATTAATTATCTGTGTTATCAAGGTATTACTGTGTGCTGGATTGAATGGATTATTAAGTTGTGTGCTAAGTAAACCTGTGTGGTTAACACTGTGTGTATAATTGGTGTTGTGTGCTCTTGGATAATGATATGAATGGAATAATATTAAGTATGAGTGCTATGTGCTATAGTATACTTGGTATATTTGAAAGTATGAAAGGCTATGTGTTAAAATGAAGGTGTTTTCTGTGTGAAAAGGACAAGGAAATGGCCTAGAATAAATGTAAAACTTAAAGAGCTAAATTGTTGTGTGCTACTCCTTTACAAACAGAATGAATTAGGCATTTTCGTACTTCAATATGACCTCGTGTTGAATAGCACGTCCTCGTGCTTAATATTGAATCTGGATAAAAGTAATAAGCACGACCTCGTGCTCAAATGAGGCATGACCGTGCCTAGTGGGAAATCAAAGATGAACACCCCCTCGTGTTTATCGAGCATGCCCTGTGTTGACTGGAGTTTTCCTTTACAACATTTTAATAACGTTTTGTTTACCACTTACTGAGTATTTTATATACTCACCCCTTTGGTTGTTTTAATGTTGTGTAGGTTTAGCAAGATTCACAAGGAGGAGTCGAGCACGTGTTAAGAAAACCAGATTGTTTTATAAGAGAGTTTGTATTGATCAAATTATTGGTGTTTGATACATTCATGAAAATTGATTGTTTTTCTTATAACTTTTTTTATGTATCTAGGTTTTTACGAGTGATTGGAAAATATTCGGAATTTTATTATTAAAAAATTTGAGCTCCACAATTACAAAAGGATATATCTTATACATAGATAGAAATAGAAATACAATAGAATTCGAGATGATTTCTATTAAATATTTTTGAGTCTACACATGTCAATCTTGTGAACTAATTTTTCAAATGTAGTGATAGGAAGTGACTTTATGAACAAATCAGTTAGATTGTCGATGGAATGAATTTGGCAAACATCTACAGTTCTTTGCTTTTGAAGATCTTTTTTAACTAATTAACCTAATAATCATGTAATTAAGATATTAATTATCTTATAATAGTGAATAATTTAAAACATTTTCTTACAATATTATGATTCTATTATTTTTATTCATTATCTACTATTTAATCAGCATTTACTAATCGTTTTAACATAAAATAAGATACAACATGGTCTATGGCATGAGTTAGAACACAGCCCGTGTTAGTTCAACACACCTATATACATGTCCTTGTGTTGGACTAGCACGGTCCCTATTATGTTCAACACGGTGTCTGCGTCAGTTAAGCATAGCCCGTGTGAATCGGTTGTATCCTGTAATCAATCAAATGTCAATCTGTAATTAACCACATGTATGTATAGAACATACTCTCAAAGCTATCATACAAATATGTACTGAGCATCAACATGCAACTCAACCTATATGTCATATCAATATCTACATATCATACTAATGCATGTCCTAATCTTGTCATACACATACAACATGCAACTATACGCATATACAAATCTATCACCAAAGGTATCTAGATGTAAAGAGAGAGTTACTGTAACACCCCAAAATTTCGTAAAAATGTTGAATTTAAATTAAATATTAAAATAATATACGAATAAAATACAGAGAAATTTTTCGCGAATTATTTTAATTAATAATTTGTTGATGAATGTAAAAATTTTTATAAATTAAAAATCGAAAATGTTTAAGTCGACCGTGAAAGTGGAAACGACGACAAAATATATTAATATGATTGGAGGGTTAAAATAAAATCTTCGCATGTATTTAAATAAATAATTGATAAGAAATAAATAACGAGAAGATTAAGAAAATTATATTAAGAAGATGAATTTCGAGAATTTTGAAATCGGGAAATTATTTTGAATTGGGGTCAAATAAATTACGAAGCAAGATGGACCTAAGGCGACTGGAAAATTCTTTCCACCTTATGTCTCCCCACTCACCCGACCAACTCATCTTCTTTTCCTCATTTTATGCTACCTTTCTCTTCCACTATCTCTTCCTTCTTCTCTCCAACGACTCTCTCTTCTCCATTCTTCAAACTTTCTTCTTCCAATCTTCAACCTAATCTTCCTAGCAAATCCTTGGAGTTTATAGGGCTTAAGGAACCATTGAAGAACTTAAATTTGGTAAGGTTTCTTCAGCATAATTTGAAAATCCCGTTTTTACTTTATGCTTAATTTTAAAATGTCATAAATCCATGAATTTAACTCCATTTTGTGTAAAATTTGATTCTTTGGAAAGCTTAGTATGTGTACTAAGCATTGGTAACAAGTTTTAGTGTTAATTCAAGGTATAGATACTTGAAAATTGTGTTTTAAAATGTCATAATTATGTTCTTTGTGAACATAATTATGATATTGAGTGACATGTTTTTTATGGAAAAATTTCTTATGATCATACTTGTGTGATTTGTGAAGAATTGGAGATCAATTGATGATGTTAAGGTGATTATATTGTTAGGAATTTGGTATGAAGATATGTGAGTTGATATGTGAATATACTTGTAAATTGTGGTGAATTGAGTTTATATGACTTATTGACAATGGTTTGATAACAATATTGTAAGATTAAATTACGTGTCATATTGATTTTGGAATATGAGATTTGATGAATGATTTGTAAATGATTATTGATCAATTCAAAATGAAATTTGAGTACATTATGTTGTAAGGAATTGGGATTAATGTATGATGGTTAAATATGAATTGGAATGATATGGATTGATATGAGACATGCTGTTGTGAAATTGGGATGAATATTGGTTGGATGAACAAGTGTAATTCTGCAGAAATTCTCAATTCAGGGGACTCGAACGGCTTGAGTAACGGTTTCCCAAACCGTTTCCCAACCCGTTTTGACACATATTTTCATTCCAGAGGACCCAAACGGTTTGGAGAACAATCTGGTCAAACCGTTCCCCAACCCGTTCGATTTTCTAAAACATTCCAGAAAGGCCAAACGGTTTGACGAACGGTTTCGCCAAAACCGTTCGCCATCCCGTTTCAATTTATGCACAATCTAGAGGAGCCAAACGGTTTGAAGAACGGGTTATACAAACCGTTCCCCAAACCGTTCGGATTTGATGGTTTGACAGAATAATCAAACGGTTTGACGAACGGTTTCCCAAATCGTTTTCCAAACCGTTCGACACTGTTCATCATATTAAAAATTTAATTGTTGGAAGATTCTTAATCCCAATTATTTGTATGCATGTTTGATGATTTATTCATTGATATGGAAATGGAATTTATGAAATTACGATCATATTTTATATGATGAAAACTGAATATAAGTGGAATTAATCGTATAAATGTGTTAAGAATAAAATTGAATTAGAATGTGTATGAATTTGACATGTTTTTGTTATTCACTTGTCGTTGTTGTTATTTTTATTATATTAAGTGAACATGGATGGAAGATTATACATATATATATTTATATGTTATGATTAAACATAAAAAAATTGAATGAAAGTTGACCTTTATGGTAGTGTTGTTTACTGAGTTTTATGACTCACGCGCTTACGCCTGCTTCGCTCGGCAAAAAATTCAAGAAAGATAAGTTTGAACGTGAAGGTGGTTCCTTGCTATACAAGTTTCGGATTTTCGGCGAGAGAATTTAAGGTGGGCGGTGTACTGTGTAAAAATTTTCCTTTTGTACATGACAAATCATACATAGTGCATTGTGTTTTGGAGGTTATGATTGATATAAAAAATTTTCCAGTATTTATTCTTTCATAACCTGTAATTTTTTTGTAAATTTTTGTGATGTATTGGGCTTGGATTTCGCAAACTCTGTAATGTTTTGGTGAAATGATATAAGTGTATTTATTAAAAAATGAATTAAATTTTATTCCTCCTATTTTATTTCTTTTTATTTTATTTAAATTATATTTTTTAAAAAATAAAAATGATGTTCAAGTTTGGGTGTCATTTCTTGGGAAAAATAAGTAATTAATTATGAAATGGTATTCAAATTTGGGCGTCACAGTTACTGGGAAGCAAGAGCCGATCCACTTGCAGATATCCTCGTAGGTATACTCCTGACTATCTATCTGATCCTAAAAACAAAATATACAATTTGCACATTGTTGAGTTGTGAGCTCAGTGAGTAATCCTTTCTTAATCAATAAACATATTTTAGATTTCTTGTAATCATATATTGATATCTATGTTCGTATAATTAACACGTCTCACAATTTATCGACATATAAACCATTTATCGCATATAATATTTTGTATTAAATTGTATTTAAAAGTGAGTTAGATTACTTACCTGCTAGATGAAATACTCAGAGTATCAATGGCTCTGATCCTGATCTTCTTGTCTAGTCTATCATCCTATATATTCTTAAATAAAGCTTTTTATAACAATCAATATAATTTATCGAAATCAAAATACCTATATGCATGGTTATATACTCAATTTCATAAATTTATAGACATTTCTAATTCTAAGCTCAATTCTCGTTCTATAATCAATAATCTCTATATAGTTCCATAAATTTCTTACCTTTTTTTGTTCCTATTTAGTTTCCTAATCCCTGGCTCGATCCTACGCTCAATTGTATGTTCCAGCTCAATTTCTAGATCGATTCTCTAAAATCTTACTGTTCTCTTTTTTCTCTCGCCTCTGTTGGGAAAACGTGATATTATGACTTAGTGATAAAAGATGAGGAAATGCATATACGAACTCCTGTGAAATGCTATGAAATGGATTTGAGCATGCAAGTACAATGTATGTGGTTTGATAGGGAAAATGAAGATGTAATATGTGCAAATAAAGTGTGAGATTATGTTGCATATTATGATAATGCACTTGAATGATGGTTGGCCATAATGAATTGCATATGATTCATATGTTGCAAAAGCATATCTGTGACACGTGGCCATAAAGAATTTCGGACGAGAGTTCGATGTTGGGCTGGGTTTGAGGAAAATTTCGAGTGAGAGCTTGATGCCGGACTGGGCTCGAGGAAAATGGTTGTGAAAAAGATGGAAGACCCTTGGGCATGCATCATATGAATTGCATTGGCATTTTATAGTGCATACATTATTATTTCTTATTGAATCATGTATGATTTGATGTATAAGATTGTTGCCATGGAAAAATGTATATGACTCTTCAATTTAAGAGCCTTGTATATTGAGTGAATAAATGTGATTATGGAAAATGTGTATGGATATGTATATAGAAAATCTTGTATATGGAGTGAGTTGTTGTGCTAATGATGTATTTGGGTATTGGAAATGTATGAGAATGACTGTGAATGTTGTTGGCTTGTATGTTATACTAAATGGCTTAAAATGTGTTGTGCATTGCTCAAAACCGTAGGTTGGCACGGTGGGCGTGCTAACAGGCACGACCTCGTGCCAGACACCACGAACTAGTGCCAAGTAAAATGAGGGTCGTGCTGGGACATTGACTTAAAGTCAGAATGATGGCACGACGCCCGTGCTGATCATCATGAGCTCATGCCAGACCACTAATCTTGCTGTGAAGAGCACGAGGGTCGTGCTCATGGGCACATCCGTGCTTCCTGGAATTTTTTTGAATTAATTGATGCTTAATTAAAAAACAGATTGGATAGAGATTAAATAAGGATGATTGCCCTATTACATAATGTACGTAAAACATAATAAAGAATGAGTACTTATGCATTAACTACTTTGGTAAGTGTTTTAAATGCACTTACTGAATAATTAAATTACTCACATGTGCGTGGTTTGTGTTTTGGGTGCAGAGCGTCGATAGTTAGCTGCAGGACTCTACTTTTTGGTGGATAGTAGAAGTGCGATACATCTCTTAAGGTTGTGGATCCTAGTATTTTTGGATCTTACACTTTTTGTATTTTGTACATGTTATACAAACTGTAGTATAGACAAATGGTTTACATGCACTGTTTTTAAACCATATCTATAGCTTCCATGTATTTACTATTGATTTTGTATATAACTTAACTTTGACTGAGGTTTAAATGAATGAATGTTTATCTCATTTTTCTTATATTAAGTGACTTGTTAAACTATTTTTTTTTAAAAAAATGGTTGCCAAATTCCTTACTTATTTCTTAATTATTTGAAAAATGATATTTTAAATTTGGGTGCGACAATCTCTCTCTCAACTTCTGCTCTCCTTCTCCCTATTCCCATTGTTTTCTGCCTCTTATATGGAAGAAAATGTCATCACATGCTTTAATTTACAAGGTTTACGAGAAATGACCCATTGACACGATCATGTTGTCCTTAACAAGACCCATGGACACTCACAAGACTAACAACACTACTATCGTGCTAAAATTAATTTTTCCAAAAGCAAGGTCATGCTCATACTTGGCACGAGCATGCTCATATTCTAATCAGGAGCACGGTCTCCATGGGGTGTGCTGACCCTTTGAACTGCTCCAAAACATAATTCTAACTATATTTTATTGACAATTTTTACCTGAAACATTATTCTAACTTCATTTCATCTATATTCCTTCCTAATTATAATCCTAACATCTCTCAAAACATTAATATACTTAATTCATTCTTAATTATATTAATCATTTCACTAATTATAGAGTTTTAGGATAAGAATGTTACAAATAATTTGGTTCTATATCCTTTGATGTATCCTCCATTGAGTTGTGCAATACAAGCTGCATTATTTGTTTGTGATCGAATTTGGTGAGCACCAAACAAGTATTGAGCATCTATATATCCAATTAATTCTGACTTCGAGTCATGTGGATAATATATGCCCAAATCTAGTGTCTGACGTATAGTGAAATACTTATTTCACACAATTCCAATGTCTTCAAGTGGATGCAGAACTATATTTTACTAGCAAATTACAAAGAAAGCTACATCATGTCCTTATTATTAGCAAGATATATCAATACATCAATTATGTTAAGATATGATACTTGTGGATTAGATATTTTTTTCACCATCTTCTTGAGTACAAAAAGGTCCTTTTTATATCTAAAGGTCGAACAACCATAGGGGAATTTAATGAATGAGTTTTATCCATATTAAAACATTTTAACATTGTTTCAATTTAAATTGATTGATTAACAAATTTTTTTTCATGTAAATACTCAATTTGCAAAGAATAAACTTTGTTTGTCTTGAATCTTTCATTTCAAATTCCTTTTTCAAATAAGCAGTTGTTTGTGTTAACTCTTCAGGAGTTCCAATGATATTCAAGGCTCCGTTTGTTCGGAGGAATTCATTTTCTGGAAAATATTTTCGTGATTTTTCAACGTTTGTTATCAACAGAAAATAATTCAGCAAAATTATAACTTAAAAATCAAAGAAAAATAATAATTATTCTTAGTATTTATTTAAAGAAAATATTTCTCTTATCTAAAATATAAAATTATATTTTTCTTTATATTTTTAAATTTGTGAATATGAAATACCAAAAGCTATGATTCCTGAAAATAAAATTTTGAAATATGAAAAATATTTTCCACAGGAAATCAATTTCTGCCAAACAAACGGAGCACAAGTCATCAATATAAACTATAATTATAACAAAATCATAATTTGTTTTCTTAATGAAAACACACGGACATATCGAATTGTTAGAATATCTTTTCTTCAAAAGATACTCACTAAGGTGATTATACCACATACTTCCAGGTTGTTTTAATCCATACAAGGATGTCTTTGTACTTAATTGAATACATTTCTTTAGGTTTTCAAGTACATGCTTCAGACAATTTTAATCATTCAAGAAATTTTAAAAATATGTCATTATCAAGTGATCCATACAAATATGTAGTCACAACATCCATGAGTTGCATATGAAGTTCATTTAAACTAGTCAAACTTATGAAAAATCTGAATGTAATTGCATCCGTTATTGGAGAATAAGTTTTTTTTTTTTAAATCAACATCAGGTCTTTGCGAGAAACCTTGTGCAACAAGTCTTGCTTTGTATCGCATAATTTTATTTTTCTCATTACGTTTACGCACAAACACTCATTTATGTACAATTGGTCTAATATTTTCTAGTGTTCAGACTACGAACCCAAAAATTTTGCATTTCACAAATGCATTTAATGCAACTTTAATTGCTTTTTTCTATTTTGGTCAATCTTTTCTTTTTCGACATTCCTTAATAGATTTTTAAGTTCAATATCACCATTGTCATTTGCGATATCAATTGTCATTGTATATGCAAATGATAGATAATAGTTTCATTCATATCCCATCTTTTTCTTGTATGAGCATAATTGATTGAGATCTCATTATTTTTGCATATCTAAAATTTTTGAGTTATTTTCTCAATTATGTTATTATTTTCAGGCTCTTCAGGAGCATTAGTGATATTGTGAATGTCACTTTGTTTATTTATTTTTTTTGAATTTTTAATGTGACTAATTAAGTAACAAATGCAAATAAAATCAAGATAGATAAATATAGCAGATTTTGGTGGATAAGGAAGTGAATTTGATTTTATAATCAAATCAATCATAATTGATCCAAACTACAGAATACGTATATGGAGAGAGAGAGAGATAGGTAGGGTTTTTGATTATGTGTGAGTAATCTTTTACAACCTTAGCTCCTAACTCTCTCAACTCACGCCACTCTCTCTTCGTCCCCTCTCCTTGTGTCGTCAAGCCTAAGCAAGAAAAGACAAGAATTTTCTCTTGTTCTTGAGACAAAAGTGTGTGCCTCTCATCAAAGAAAAAAAGAAATCTCATTCTTATTCTTGTTCTGAGACTGTGTGTCATTGATTGTCCATAGGAGAAAGAAGGAGTTATCATTCTTACCAGATCACCAGTTCTTTGAATGTGTGTGAGTATAGAGGATGGTCATCGGTAGATAATCTCTTGGTTGGCCATAACCAATTTTGTTCTTGGTTTTGTTCTGGAAATTTTTGGTTAAAAGACTTCTCAAAGGTAATCAAACTATATCTTAGATTTTTCTAAGTCTTAATCCTTTGTATGAATGTTTTCTAGGGTGAATTAGTTTGATTATTTTCTATATTTTTCGCTTTGTTTGATTGATTTGAACAAAATATAAATCATGTCTAATTTCCAAAGTAATGGAATGAAAGTAAATAATGAATGCAAAGATCTACAAATTACAAAACTTATAAATAGGTAAATATTTGCTCATTTCCTCATTCACCAATGTAATGCACATCTTCAAACCCTATAGAAGTTTCTAATATCCTCTCAAATTCATCATATATTAGAATCAAAGGTATTTAAGCAAAAATTGACTCGAAAACAAAAATTAAACAAGGTAATTTCTTAATCCAAAATTTCTAGCTATTAAACATGAAAATTAGTTACAGAGTTTTAAAAATAGTTCCAAAGGTTTGTTTGACAATTTTCTTATGCCTAAAGATTGAGTTTGTTGAAAATTAAGAATATTAACGGCATATATGATTGAGCCTAGAATAGAATCATGAAGTTTCGGGATTTTGGTGGCTCCTTTTTTTTCTAAAAATAAACTAGATAAGTGCTTTTAATGTTTTTCTTTTGTAGTTAATGAAATTAAGCAAAAGAGGACATTTTAAAAATTAGAACATGTTATTGAAACATATCAAGTTGAATCAATCAATTTCATTAAGAATTGAAAGAGTTATGACCAAATTGATAAATGAGGACAGAGACAAAATAGAGAGGTGGTGCTAGATTTGGACTATCTTGTGTGAATTTTTGTATTTTCTACATAGTAAATCCTATAAGGTTTCAACTATCCATGTCGACATTGAGTTGTCTAGTTTTCAAAAAAGAATATGAAAAAAATGTTAAAAATAACGTTAAGAATGAATTTTTAAATTTAGAATAAACTAGGACAAAAATAATTAAAACCAACGACCAAAGTTGAGACGTCTAAAAATAAGTGTTGAAAACAGAATTTAGTGGGGTCAAGAAGATTTATTTTTAGAATATATGTATTAGAATAACACATAAAAAATCTAAAGAAAAAAGAAATTAAAATAAGAGAGTTATAATCGTCAAAATTTAGTTGAGATGTTTGATTAAATAGCATAATAAATTGAATTAGTAAATAATTTCATTTAGTCGAGGTGTTCCATGAGATTTACATCACACTTAGAATGCATTTACATGATTTGTGAATAAAATCATAAATGTTAATTATTGCATATTTAATCGGATTTCAAGAGTGCTATCTTATTGTAAATTGAGTGTAGTTTGAGATTGTAATAATTTGAAATGTGAGATTCCAAAATCAATGAGTATTTTAGATTAGCCAAGACTTAGAATTTAACAAGTGTAGTAGTTGTTGTAATAAATTAAAATTATTTTGTTACAAGTTTAAAGTAAAAAAATAATTTTATTTTATACGAGACATCAATACGTCAAACTAAAAAACTAATCAACTGCTGAAATGTCAATGAATTTTGTTGATAGTTGAGAATAATAATAAAAATCAATTGTCATTTTTAATACAATTTGTAAAAAAAGCAAGAGACTCAATAGTTTGATCATTACTCTAATGCATAAGTCTATAAATAAAGAGAAAAATAATCATTTTAACAGCATAATAGTACTGTTGTACATTGTAATCGAAGATCATATTCTCAACTTTTAAACTTTTGTTCTTTTTTCATATTATATTCAAAAAAACGACAATTAATTTTCATTATTGTTCTTATACAATAACAACTTTAAATGTAAGTCCTAAGTAAAATTAAGAAGATTTATTTTAGTTTAGAAGCAAGCTTACATTTAAAAGGATTGAATTACTTCTGAAACTAAAATTTTGTTTGTTTTTAGAAATTTATTTTTTAATAAAATATATATTTTTTTTCAATAAAATATATTTAAATGAAAATACTAAAAATCATAATTTTAAAAAATAAGATTAAAAAATTTAATTTATATAAAAATATTTTCTTAAATAAATTATTTTCTATTAAATAATTAAGTTGAGCTCATCATTCATAGAGACCGAAACAAAAAGAGAGCAGCAGAAATAATTGATGGGCGCACGTGCACCCTCAAACTAGTTGACGAGACTTTCCTCAAACTGCCCACCTTGTCCGCTTGAGAAAAAAAAAATAAAACAGGAAAATAAATGCTTATCGAAACAAAAACCTAAGAACCTCATGGTTCTTCCAATCGATTAACCTTTTTTACAGAAGAGAATTTCCCCTTTTATTTGGGTTTTCTCGATGATCTCAATACATGATGATGACCACTCTTCTGTTAGAGTGAATTCTACATGGAAATGAATGAACACAAACTAGAATTAGTAACGAAATCCCCTCACCTCACTCAACTTCCTTAATCCTATTAATGGACTTTAAACTGCTACAAATCACTACTTCCCCATCTCTATCTACATCTGTTACTTTCTCTTCTAAGCTCTCAGGATCCTCTTTCTTGGTGGGTAAAACCAGGTTGAAAGATCCAAACTTGGGAGTTCGTTCTGGAGAAGTTGCAGAAGAAAACTTTGTGTCAAAAGTGAAGGAGAAATTGGGATTTGGAGGAGGGAAATCTTGGATTGAGTCAAGAGTTGTTGGAGAATGTTTTCTTCGTTTGGGATCTCTGCATAATTCAGGTTCATGTTCATGGTGGTTTGATTTTTGGGGAGAGGAAATAGGAAGTGATGATGGTTGTGGTGGGTCTTGATTGGAATCTGAGTTTTGGCTTTTGGATATTTTCTCCATCTTCTTCTTCTTCACAGTGCTTTACTTTTAGAGGGTCGCCAGAAGAAGAAGAGGAAACTTCGTGGTAAAATGAAGACTTCTGCTATTCATTATTATTTGAGATATTTTGGTTTTGGTGCTTGGAAGTTGCCTTTATTTCTCTCTTAATCCTCATCTCTCTCTTAATCCTCACTGCTTTCAAATTAGCCGTAAATACTGTACGTAAAAATGAATCTGAGTGTTTGATTTTATTATTTTTTTTGACAATGTTTGATTTTATTTAATAACAAATAATTTTAATTTTATATAATTTGTACACTATTATTTATATGAAAAGTTGGAGTAAAATTATTGGTGTTTTATGCAACCTCAAACTAAGCCTAGCGATGGTTCACGGAACTTTTTTATAATTCTACTTTTGATGCGTGTAAGCGTTAAACAGTAAAATTAAAACTGCACAAATTATATAAAATTAAAATTATTTGTTATTAAATAAAATCAAACACTCAGATTTATTTTCACATACAAGCTAAATTTAAAAATTTTATACCAAAATTTTTAAATAACCTGACATCAGGCAACTAACAATATAGTCTAGACAGTCACAGTAGAAGTATCAGTGGCATCTTCGGCGGACTTCGTTAAACAAAAGAGATAAAACATCAAAATGTAACCAAAACATCTAGAGAGAAAACCTTGCACTTCCCCATGCCTTGCGGCGTAATGTCTCAAATAATAATGAAAGCAGAAGTCTTTAGGCCATCTCCAATGGGTAATCTCAAATTTTAATCCCAAATCCCAAATTTGGGATTACTACAGTAAATTTTACTCCAATGTTTAATCCCAAATTTGATCCCAAAATAGAATATTCTCACAATATTCTGCATATAATATTTTTTATTTTTATTAGTATTATTATTATTATTTATTTTTTAATTATTATTATTATTATTACCATTATTATTATTATTAATTTAATTATTATTTATTTTCTTAATTAACTTGATACATAAAAAATTATAATAATACAATTATTTAAAGCTCATTGGCTCTTTTATAATAAAACATACTAATATAAAATGGTTACATGAAAAAAAATCAAACATGCTACAAATACACGAAATTAC
>CANYCX011967697.1:0-17440 GCA_948193385.1 Breynia disticha f. nivosa | reverse complement strand
GTATGAATTATGATGTTTGAGAAATGATTGGTTCATGTGTGATTCTTGATAAAATGTGTTAATCATAAGTTTAAAATGGTTAGTGTTAACTATTGGATGTATCTTTGACTTGTATGGATGCTTAAGTGAGTTCAATGGTATGTTTAAAACAAATGGACAAGAGTTATGCATGAAAAGAACTTAAGAAAATTGGGCAGAAGCTGCTGGAGGACAGTAACGTACGTTACTGGCCAAGTTAACCCTAGTAATGAACGTTATTCTGGGCAGACCCACGTTATGCAAGCTGTCTGGAATAGCGCACGTTACCTCCTCAGTAATGAACGTTAATCTCGGCCAGAATGCCCCAAATGAACCGAAATAATATCCTAACTTGTACCTACTGAATCCTAATGATTTAGAATGGATTCTTGATGAATAAATAACTTGTATGATTGTTGTGAAGGGTGTTAGGATGCTTTAGGGGGAATAAGGCCAGAATGGCCGAAGTCTCCCCTGCACCCCGGCATGTAGAGACGCTAAGGGATTGCTTACTGAGTATTGAAAAATATACTCACCTGTCATTGCTGGATTCTGTGCAGATCGTTAGTAGCAGCTGGGACCACTTTTGGAGCGGAGCTACACGTGTGATACGAGGCGGGCTAGGTCGGCATCCTGATACATTTTGGACTTACCCATTTTGAGTTTTGTACAGCCTTATACATGATAGTATAGGCTTTAGCATGTGCATCTTTTGAAACCAAAAACCATGGCTTCCGCATGTCTGATCTTACTTGTACTGGATTTGGTTTTGATGAAATGCATGAGCTACTATTTCATTATATATATATATATATACACATACATTTATCTTTCTTCCTTTGATTATCAATGTTGTCTTAAAGAAAAAAAAATGGTTGCAAAAAATCATATTTATTCGAAATGAACTTAAATGAATTTGGGTTCCACATCAAATATTTTATTACCATTGTGGATGACCACACTAGAGCCTTATGGACTCATTTGCTCACATCCAAATCCCACGTTTCTGATTACATAAAATCTTTTGTTGCCTACATTCATAACAACTTTCCCTATTTTGTTTGTACCATTAGAACAGACAACGACACTGAGTTTGTGAATCACACCCTGCAATCCTATCTACAATCTCTTGGCATCGTACATCAGAAATCCTGTGTCTACACCCCACAACAAAATGGCTTAATCGAGCGCAAACACAGACACTTACTATCTGTTGCTCGAGCTCTCATGTGTCAGTCTCACTTACCTAAAAAATTCTGGGGAGAGAGTGTGCTCATGGCCACACATATTATTAATCGGTTACCCACTAAACTCCTTGATTGGGACACACCCTATAAACGTCTTCATGGATCCATCCCGGACATGACTAGCCTAAAGGTTTTTGGATGCCTTTCCTATGCCACAGTGACCTCACCCCATTGCCACAAATTTAGTCCCCGAGCTCTCAAAGCAGTATTTCTCAGCTATGTTCCTGGGGAAAAATCTTATAAGTTGTATGATTTAGTCACACATAAGGTATTTACTTCTAGAGATGTGAGGTTTCATGAAAGTCATTTTCCCTTTCAGGGTTCTGCTACCACCTCTCCTGATATACACACACCCCTGTTTATGCCCAATATTGTAGGTGAAAACAGTGAGGCTGTGTTTGACCCTGTTCCTGCTGATTTGGCATATGATGATTTACCTCATGATACTGATGCCATTAGTGCACATGATGTTGTTCCACACTCTGATGCACCCTCACATCTCTCCGCTGCAAATGATGAGGTTTTCTCTGATGCGCCATCTAATTCAGTTCAGTTACCAACTACAACACCTCTTGTCCCATCCCAACCTCGTGCATCTCGTCACAACACCCATACTAAACACCCTCCTGCCTGGTTGTCCGACTATATCACTTGTGTTTCCACTTCCCGTCCCGTCTCTTCCTCCCTTAGCATAGAGCGCAACAAACAACGCCCTTTACCTTCTTTCCCATTCAATTCTGTAGTACTTCCTACTATAGAACACATCCATTTACTTAAATCTGTGGCTGCTCCTGTTTGTCCAAGTAACTATGCACAAGCTTGTAAAGATCCAATGTGGGTTGATTCCATGCAAGAGGAGATTGAGGCTCTTGAACGGAATAACACTTGGACCCTCGTCTCTTTACCTCCAGGAAAGCACACTGTTGGGTGTGCCTGGAAGTACAAGATCAAGTATAATCCTGATGGCAGCTTCCTTAAAGCTAAGTCCCGTCTAGTTGCCCAGGGTTTTACGCAGCTACCTGGTGTTAACTTTCATGAGAGTTTCTCTCCTGTGTCCAAATGGCAGACCATTCGCATCCTCATTCGTTTAGCCACTGTTAATCACTGGCCTCTCCATCAGGTAGACATTAATAATGATTTCCTACATGGCTACTTGAATGAGGAGATTTACATGCGCTTGCCTCAGGGATATACTAAAGGGTCACCTGGTCAGGTTTGTAAACTGAACCGATCCCTTTATGGCTTAAAACAAGCCTCCCGTGAATGGAATCATGAGCTTTGCTCTCAGCTTAGTAAATATGGTTTCACTCAATCTGGGCATGATCACTGTTTGTTCATTAAGTCTGCAGGTACTGACTTTCTGGCTTTGTTTGTTTACGTGGATGATGTGCTCATTACTGGTACTTCTGTTGGTTTAATTGATGATCTTAAAAAGTATCTTCACGCTATGTTTACTATTAAGGATTTGGGGGTTGTTCATTATTTTCTTGGTGTTGAGATTTCCAGGTCTGCTCATGGCACTTTTATGTGTCAACGAAAATACATATTGGACCTCTTGCTGGAAACAGGGTTGTCTTTTAAGCCGGTTGACTTACCTTTGCCTGGGGTTCGGTTTTTAATGATTCTGATGGTGATGTTTTGGCAGATCCTGGTAAATTTCGACGCTTGATTGGTAAACTTATTTATCTCAACTTTACTCGTCTGGATATTTGCTATGTTGTTAACACCCTCAGCCAATTTGTTAATGCACCCAGGGAGACACACTGGAATGCTGCTATTCACGTGCTTAAGTATCTCAAAGGTACTTTGCATCGGGGCTTGTTCTGTGATTCTGGGTCTGAATTTGCTTTCCATGTCTTTTCTGATGCAGATTGGGAGAAATGTCCTGATTCCCATAAATCAGTGACGGGGTATTGCGTGTTTTTAGGCCACAATTTGGTGTCCTGGAAATGTAAGAAGCAGGTTACCATCTCCAGGTCTTCTGCTGAGGCAGAATATCGGAGTATGGCTTCTGTGGTTTGTGAAATTTTGTGGATTTCCTATTTGTTGGGTGATTTATGACTGACGTTTTCTCTTCCTGTCCCTCTATGGTGTGACAGCCGGGCTGCTATCCACATTGCCAGCAATTCGGTTTTCCACGAACGGACGAAACATATTGAGATCGACTGTCACTTCATTCGCCACCACACCAAATCTGGTTTTGTCAAACCAGTCTATTGTCCTTCCAAGCTGAACCTGGCTGACATTTTTAGCAAATGTCTTTCAAGTTCACTTTTCCATTCCATTCTTTCCAAGTTGAACCTTTCCCTAGGTTCAACTTGATGAGGGGATGTTGATATATGTTACTTGTTGTACTTTCCTAGCTTTGACTTGTATTTCTGTTTTGTATAAAGACATGTGGCCTATGATGATTGGGTGTGGTTTATGGTGCAACCATATATACATTGGTATATATAGGATGACATATGTGAGATAAAATCTATCCTACTGAGGCCTATTATTCATTTTCTCACTCTGTTATATTCTCTCTCATCCGAGAGCTTATTTTCTCGATCGTTCTTTTAGAGTTATCACACCCTTTCTGCTACTGATCAATGATCTGCCATTCTAGACAATCAAGCTCCCAAACAATGCAAAACCTGTGAGATGATTGAGCGAATAGATTCATTCATGTATTCAGAGGCTTTAGACGTTTCCCATTTACCATATGAAAACCAACCGTTACATGAAAATATCAAAGGTAAACCTTAAACTGAACTATTATTCATTCATTTATTACTATTATTTCGCCCATACATACCTCTTCTTTTCATTCTTTTTTTTTTATATGGTATGGATATCCTCGCACTTGAATCATCATGCTACACAATAACCATTGCTGCAATTAGACAACAACAATAACTCGCACAAACATTTATCCCAAAATCAATCGATGCAAAGGGGAACGTTTGAGTAAGAAAACCAAATAAGAAAAAGGGGCACTCTAACCAATTTCAGTTCCCACCTATTTCAAATACTACTCAAATACATTTAAATACAAACAAAGAATATGATCAAGCCTTAAATTTTGTATAACACAAAAAAAATAAAGGTGATTGGTTAATTCACCTTAGTGCTTCTCTCTTTACACAGTAAGTGCCACTCCTGTAGAACTGCTGATTGTAGTGCCATATGTTCTACCTCCTCTGCTGTTAATTTTGATAATGTTCCTTTCGACTTTTCTTTCTCCTTCTTCTCCCCATCTTTCTTCTTCTCCTCATCTTCTTGGCTTTCTTCATCCTCTTCCACCTCTGATTTTGGACTTTTAGGTTGCGGCTGTGCTGCCTTCAACAGGGCTATCCGTTCCATCGAAATCCTTAGCCTCTCCGCCGCTGCTTCTTTCACTTCATCTTCAGGCATGTATTCAACACCTCCATCCGTCAGGTCATCTAACCAGCCTTGTAAGTCTGATTCAATTTCTTTCGTGATTGAAGCGTCTGAAGCTCGGACTACAAATTTGCATATCATGGTGGTTGTTTCATCGCCCAAGTCGACATTCCTACTCACTTCACTAGCTCCAAAAACCATCATGCCCAAGAAACCTCCATACCAAGTTTTCGCCGCATAGCAAATCTGACAATCAATGAAAAATATCGTTCATTAATTTTTTTTTAAAATAATTGAAGAATGTGGGAAACTGTTTGGAACCAGATGTGTCGCTAGTGCCAACTATTAAACAACATAGCATTAAAATATCGACAAAAAACCAACGTTAAGACAAAAGCGTATTATATACCTGAAATCCTGCCACCGTTCTAATGACATGAGAACAAACTTTGTGAAAAGGCTTCGAAGACAAGGATTTCAATCCACTAAGGAAAGGAGAAGAACCATATTGCTGTGCAGCAGTAGCCTTAAAGCCACTTCCTTCATAAATATATGTGCCAGTGTATTCTACTACGGCTGGTAAACTAGGCCATAAGCGGAAAAATTCCACAGGCGAAATTTTATGTGGCAAAAGAAGCTCAGTAAGTGGAATTTTATAAGGCTGGCATCTCAAAATCACTGGTTCTCCAAGTTCAGGTCTTAAACTTCTCTTTTGTCTCATTATTTGAGGATCCTCTTCAGCGTAGTCACCATCATAATCTCCCACAGCTCCGCTTCCGTAAAATGGATAGTATAGAACTTGAACCCAAAGTGCGCATCTCTCAAAATGGGATACACCGACTGTCACACTGCAGAGCACCGGATCCTATGGACAGAAACATCAAATGATCAATAATGATAAAATTCAGCAGTGCGGAAAAAAAATCATTGGAGAGAACGCAAAACATACCTGCGAAACTAGATTGCGCAACTGTCGTACGGCCTGAGGAGATCCATCCATAAAATATAATGCTCCAGATAATCCAACCCGTATGTCCACTCTATTCAATTCAAGTTCTGTCAAATTTAATACCTGCAGGAATACCATAAGACGTGCAAGGAAACAAATCAGTAAGAATTAAAAAAATCTCATGTGAATCCTCACTATAGTGGAAACAGGCATGAAGTATTAAAAAACAGCAGCGTCATTTCTCAAATTAATAACTTTTCGTTGAAGCCTGGTAAGTTAATTGTCTTGACCAAGTCTGGATAAAGGACAAGTAGAACACTACATAACTGGATTCTTAAATGTATTAAAAATGCAGTTATCTAACAAAAAAAATAGTTTTTTTTTTTATAACATTGTAGCTTGCTAAGAAAGCTTTCTGCTGCTTTCATGTTATGGCTTTTTATCCTAAAAGGCATGTAAACATTTTGAAGAGAAAATCTTACCTTTAGATGAAGAGTGATCCTCCCATCACCTGAGTCAGCCAAATGATAAGCTTCGACATAGCAAGGATCACTGCTACCAGATAAAGTATATGCTGTTGGCTGAACCTTCAATAATTTTGAGTCAAACCCTTTTGTAAGCAAAACAGTTAATTCACTTGGATCCGGCCTCCAAAGCTCCAAAATAGCCCTGTGAACCAATCCTTCCAATTTTCTATCCTGTGCAGCAGCTGCTTCATAAAACTGAACAGTGAGTTTGTGATGGCTAAATGGGTAGTCTCCTCTGGCTTCACTGACACCAGCCCACCTAGAGAGAAAGGCCCATATTAATTACAAGCATAATAAAGCAATGGCACCCATGTCTATGAAGTATGAACTTGCTTTCCACAGCAGACATCCAAATTAAGAAGCAAGAACATGCACTTACTTGCTGTCTGGATGGCTTTGTACATATTTAATTCTTTGAAATATCAAACGGCTCTGATGCTTGTTAACAGAATCAGCCATGCCATTGGTCCTAAATTCTTCAAGCTCTTTAATTAGCAGTTGGCCAGCCCGGGCATTACGTGATCCCAACCTCTGTGCGCTCAGAAGAACTGCCTGAACATCCTGAAGCCTATTCGATGTATTTGCAGATGAATCAATGTTGTACAGAGCCTTGTGTATGTTTGAAATAATAATGTTAAGTGGGTCCTCTGGATCATCAGCAAGAAGCGGATCCAATCCATCTAGATTTATGTGCTCTGAAATTGCCCAGATAAGACGAGCAGTGATTCTTGGGGTGTTAACCTGTTTTTTCGCATAGAAACAAATAATAAGACAAGAGATAAACATTAATACAGAATCGCCGATGTACATGAACACATCAAATTAAGCCATACAAAAAAAAACAAAAAAATTCCAATGTTCTTTCAAAATTATTACCACATAGACCCCATAGTCATCAAAAGTAATGTTTTCCATTTCAAACACGAATGATGACTTCAGTACTAAAATGGTTAGCAAACAACCAAGATTTCAATTTTCAACAATCATTATAGGTTAGTGTAACATGAATTTGTCATTCAGTATAGAAATCCAGTTAAAAGCTGTTTGACATGCATTGTTCAAGATAAATCACATAGCTATTTTAGCATAACATTTATTTGTCAGTGGCATGTGGAAGAGGTAAAATATCCATGATTGCAAGGGCACTTTTTCTATCCAACATAGCTGTCAAAAATAATTCAGAATGCATTTCTATTTTATAATACATTATATAATCTATATAAATATGGAATTAGTCAAAAACATGCACAAAAAATAAGTTTTTCTAAAACCTAAAAATCCCACAAGAACCACCCACAGAAGGAGATGAATGGAATTTGGATGGAATGAAATTGAAAGCACATGGAAACAAAGACCTGTCAAGTAAAGCATCAGATTTTAAACGCATACCTCACGTAGATCCTTCACAAGTTCACGTTGCAAGTTTTGCAACCTTGTTTCGTTTAAGATCTGATCCTGAGAAGCACCATCTTTAATAGTTTTTACTCCTCCCCTGGTATCATATATGTGGCACAACCTAACAAGCAGCTTCAAGTAGCAATCAATTGCGTAAGTCCTGCCATCGCAATCCCACTTAACACATGGCCTACAGACCTCTACCACTTCCAAAGCTGGCTCTGTCCAGTTCAGTGCACCATAACCAGTTCCATATGCCAATGCTCCAATAACTCTGCTCTCCATTCCAGAGTTCTTCTGTTCAGGTAAGGGTAGAGACAACTGGAAACAACTTTCTACTAGTGATGCAACTAACTCCTCCCTAAACAAGCTTTTACTTGTTACATTATTAAGGTCGTCTCTAACCCTTGCATCTTCAAAAAGAGAGGCAATATCAGTTCCTGCAAGAGGCTTCTGACCCCTTCTAACGCTTTCTTTAGCAAAAAGATCAACGCAAAGAGCTGTGCGGCAAATGCATGCTAAAGCATGCATACGGTCTGATTCTGCCCTCAGATTTCTCACCATGAGAAGCAGCCTTTTAAATAATGAAACCTTCAAACAAAAACCTTACCATATAAATATATGCAAAGTCAACACTAACAGATGCTATTATCAGACGTATAAACATTTTTATAGAATAATATTTTCATTCATCTACCCTAATGGAATTTATTCTAAAAATATCTTAAAACCAGCATTAACGGACTGCCATTATGAAATCCAACACTAAACGCATGCTCCATAAATTGAATTTCAATCAATTTCCAAAATGAAATTTATTTAAATTGGCCAAAAAAATGCGGACACTGTCAAATATATGTTTCTACGGCCATAACATTGTTTAAATCTTTTTCCTTATTTTAGGCATTCCCCATAAACTAGCAAAGAAACCAACAATACATTCCTTCACCTTCCACTCCAATCATCAAACATCACACAAAAAGTTTTAAGCAGTATACCTGCATATGAAGATCAAGGAGATGCAAATTCGTAACAACTGCTCTAACAATACTCTCTCTCGCAGAAGAAAACTCCTGCCTATCCCAAAGTGTCAAAATGGCAATAATCGACTGAGAAGCCCATTCCGGTTTCCCACCAGGCACATCGGCCAAATACAACATATTAATCCCCACTTCAAAAATAAGCGCAGGCTCCAACGAAGAAGCCAAAAACGGGACCAAATGTGTGACCACATCAGACACCCCAACTAATTTCTCCGCATTAGAATCAACCACATTCGTTCCATTTGCCCCTTTTCCTTCCTTAGACAACCTCCTAATCACATCAACTTTCCCAGAAGCCACCGCCTTCACAGAATACACTAAAGGAAACACTGTAGCTCTAAAGCTCTCAACGGGTAAAACTAAAGACCTAGCCATCAAGGAATTGCGCTTCTTCCAAACAAAATCAACCATAGACGAAACCCAATTGGATCGAATGGCCAACGAATTCTCACTATCCACCAACTTATCCCCTGCCAACCGACTCATCCTCTTGGAATCAAACTCCTGAAACAACCTCCCAACAGACTCAAAAGCGACTTTCGAAACAGCATCTGATCTATCCAACATATTCTGCCCGATCCGCCTCCACGAGTTGGAAACCTTATCAAGCAAGATCACATTATGCTCACAGAGCGTAACAACATCATCACGCGCCAAAATACACCCTAAAGTCTCAGTAATCGAAAACCTAAGATTATCACTCATCGAATCAAAACAACCAGAAATCTCAGCGTTAGAATCAGTCATAAGTTTAGAGAGAGAGTATGAAGGCATAGCAGCGAGAATGGATATGGCGGCGGCGGTAACATCGGGGTCGGGGAAGTGGAGATCGGAGCGGATACCAATGCAGACGGTGTCCCAAAGGTCAGCTGTGAGTCGCGTGGATCGAATTAGGTCGAATGCGAGTTTTTTACAAACAGCGGAGGAAGGGGCGGCGACGATCTCCTCCACGGCGGTTTTGGCGAGGACGGAGATATCTCGACCGGCGGCGGAATGTTGGAGAGCTTGGAGGAGAGCGCCGGATTGGCGGAGAGCGTCGTTGGAGCGGAGGTCCGCTTGGATCTGAGCGAAGATTATGTCCATTTGAAGGTAGCTATACGGTGAAGTTTAGTGGAGTGTGTAGAACAGATAGTAGGGTGTCGTTTTGAGAGGAAGAGAATATGCGCTTGGAGATGATTGTGAATGGAGGGAAGTTGGTTGTGTGAGTTATGATGAGGAGTGTAGTGTGTTCGGTTCGTTGACGAAATCTGTGTTCATACTTCTGCTTTCCTCGCCGGCTTTCAATTCAGCTTCTTCGATTTGGTTAGTTACCCAACAACAACAAATGCTTCTTTGGTTTTTAATTTTTATACATATATACATAATTTAAACATGAGTTCTTTGGAAAAAAACATTTACAAATAACAGAATTTTCAATTATAATTATTATCTATATAATTTTTTGAATACATATTTTTTTTAAACTGTTATAACCGTCAATTATTACTGTTTCTTAAAACTTATCAATTTATAAAAAAAATAACTAACTAAAATAGTATTTGTAAAATTAAAACGTTTTTTCAAAGCATCAAATGATAATATTAGAATTTTTAAAATAAAAAATTCTTAAAATGAATATAGTTTTAAAAAAAAATATTATGTGTAATTTTCTCTACATATTTCAGAAAATTATGTGAATCTCATTATAACTTTTAGTTTGTTTAAATGTCACTTATATTTTTCTAAAAAAATTCTATTCATATTTGAGTCAAAAATATGTTTGATTGGTGTTTAAATTATTCAAAATGTTCATCCAATAAATTTTCCTGTATCTACGATTTTATCTCAATTATCTCTTAATTAAATGCTATTTGACTCTTCTAGTCAAATAAAGTTAGTTTTCTTTGTTTCCAATTAATTTACTCTTGTTTCTTCTTGATAAGATCAAATTGAAGGCCAAATTCAACAAGGTAAGTTAACAAAAGAGGAAATCAATAGAACAGTAGCCTTTATTTATCAGATAACAACAGGAAATAATCACTGCTGGGGTGACTCTTCAAGAGGTCCCCTACTCTCCAATTGCCTTTCACGAGAGAATACTCAAAAACCAGCTACTCTACTTTTCCCCTGCCCACTACTAATAATCCCATTCCTAACAATCTACTGCCAAGTCAACACATAACAAACTAACAGAATCCCTCTGCCCTCACACACATGCGTTAGTAATGACCTCATTCAAGGAATATTTTCTTATGCCACCTCACCATCTGTTGGCTTAGATTCTGGCCCAATTCTACCAACCCTGGGAAACCCATACTTCCTCCTGAAGTACACATACTTAATTGGAGGTCTAGGAGGCTTAGTAACACTGACATCTTGGCCCCCCTCCAATGGTTTATCAATACCCCGCTCTTCCAAAATATCCTTGTCCTCAAGGATGAAATCTAGAAATAAATCCTTGAGTAATGTTGTTGGCTCCCAGGTAGCTTCGAAGGTAGGGAGACCCTTCCACTTGACCAATGATTCAGGACCTGCAGGAGTAATGTGAGTCTCCAACACAGTTTTCGGAGTTGCCTCCCAATCCATATCAGCTGTCAAAACATGAGGAATTGGCTGTACTCTGGTCGTATCTCCAACTGCCTTCTTGAGTTGGGAAATATGAAAAACTGGGTGTATCGAAACTCCAGGCGGTAACCCCAGTTTATAAGCTACCGTCCCAATTCTTTGGACCAAAGGATATGGACCAAAATAGCGGAGACAACTTTTCATTAGGACATTTGGCCAACGATTGCTGTCGATAAGGGCAAAGTTTCAAATAAACCATATCACCTTCCTGGAACTCTAACTCCCGCCGCTTTTATCAGCATATTTCTTCATCCGATTCTGAGCTAATTCCATCTGCTCTTTTAATTTAATGAGCATAAGATCGGGGGCCATCAGTTGCTCGTCTAAAGTAGAATTTGGTGTGCTTTCCAAAGGATACCTAACCAATGTTGGTGGATCCCGCCCATAAAAAAATCCAGAATGGCGTGGACTTGATGGCAGTGTGATACGAAGTATTATAAGCATATTCAACCCATGCAATCCAAATAGCCCATTGCTTAGGTTGTTGACTGGCAAAACAGCGCAAGTATGTCTCAACGCATCCATTGACAACTTCACTTTGGCCATCCGTCTGCGGGTGATAAGACGTGCTCCTCTTAAGGAATGTCTGCTGGATCCGAAACAGCTCCTGCCAGAATTGACTAAGGAAAATTTTATCCCTGTCCATAATGATGCTCTTTGGGAAATCATGCAATTTAACCACCTGATTGATAAACTCAACAGCTACTGTTTTAGCCTTGTAAGGATGCTTCAAGAGAATAACGTTGGAGTATTTACTCAATCGATCTACCACTACCAAAATTGTTGTATAACCCTTAGAGGAAGGCAAACCCTCAATAAAATCCATTGTCAGCTCGTCCCAGATTTATTGGGGAATAGGGATAGGCAGTAAAAGACTAGCAGGAGAGAGGGTATCATACTTGTTTTGTTGGCAGATGAGGCACTCTGCAACATACTTCTTAATGTCCTTGCGCATTCCAAACCAAAAGAATTCTGCTTCTATTTACTTCAAGGTTTTCAAGTACCCTCCATGCCCAGCCATGGGGCTGTCACAAAATTCTTTCAACAATAATCTCACTATAGCAGACGTGTGAGGTATCACCCAACGCCCCTTGTAGCACAAAATGTCCCCTGTTAAGGTCTAACCCTTTTTACCATTGGGATCCAACCATAGCAAGTTAATAATTTCCTGTAGTTTGGGGTCAATTGCTATGTCACGCCTCATCAAATCCCAATCCAAAATTTCCCTCACAGTGACCATTCGCAATTCCACAAAATTTGGATGTCGCGTTAATGCTTCTGCCGCTTTGTTTTCCAACCCAGGTTTGTATTGCACCTCAAAATCGAAACCCATTAACTTCGTGAGCCAACGTTGGTACTCAGTCGCAACCATGCGTTGCTCCAGCAAAAATTTCGGAGACTTTTGATCAGTTTTGACTATAAAATGCCTTCCAATGAGGGAATGGTGTCACTTCTGCACAGCCATAACAATGGCAATCAATTCCCTTTCTTATACTGACTTATACCTTGCCCTTCCCACTAGAGAATGGCTGTAAAAGGCGATTGGCCGCCCTTTTTGACTCAAAACTTCTCCTATTCCGACCCTTGACGCGTCTGTCTTCAGCACAAATGGCTCTGCAAAGTCAGTTAAAACCAACACAGACACTTGCTGCATTGCTACTTTCACTTTGAATCACAGCAGATGACTCCGAGGACCAAAGGAAAGAATCCTTCCTTAATAATTGATTCAGCGGAGCAGCTATCTTTCCATAATCCTTCATGAAATGCCTGTAATACCCCGTCAGCCCCAGAAATGATCTCAATTCTTTCACAATTTTAGGTTCAGGCCAGTCCATCATAACTTGGACCTTTTCTGGATCAGCTGCTACACCTTGTGCGGAGATGATGTGTCCCAAATACTCAAGCTCCTCCCTCGCAAAACAACAATTTTTCTTGTTGACGAAGAGTTTGTGCTCCCGGAACAAAGAAAACACAACACACATGTGAGCAAGATGTTTCGCAAACTTAGTACTGTAAATGAGGATATCATCGAAGAATACTAACACGTACCTTCTGAGCAACCTTCTGAACACCTGATTCATCAGGGATTGGAAGGTTGTCGGTGTATTGGATAAGCTGAATAACATGACGAGAAACTCATAATGTCCATCATGAGTCCAAAATGTTGTTTTATGCACATCTGAATCCTTCATGCGGATTTGATGGTACCCTGATTTCAGATCTAGTTTGGTGAATGTCTTTGCTCCATTCAGCTCATCAAGAAGCTCATCAATGTTCGGTATGGGAAATCGGTCAGGCACCGTAGTCAGGTTCAATGCCCGGTAGTCAACGTAGAAGTGCCAACTTTCGTCCTTCTTCCGAACCAACAAGACAGGGCTGGAAAAGGGACTAATGCTAGGCCTTATAATACCTGCATTCAACATTTCAGTAACCAATTTTTCAATCTTATTTTTCTGGACATAGGGGTACCTATACGACTTAACATTCACTGGTTCAACTCCTTCCTTTAGCACAATTGCGAGCTCATGTCCTCTCTCAGGTGGGAGTCCATCCAGAACAACAAAGATGTCCTCAAACTCATTCACAACAGTTGCAACACCTGGGTCCAGCGTTACTTCTTTCTCTGATGACTCTAGATGGTATAATTCCACCACCATACCCTCTTTTTCACTCATCACTTCCTTCACTAAAGTTCGCAAGGACCCCATAGCCTTGGTAAGGCTGGGGTCTCCCTTCAATACCATAGTTTGTCCACCCACTTCAAAAGTCATCGTCAAATTTTTCTAGTCATCTCGTGTTTCTCCAAGAGTTGCTAACCACTTAAGGCCAAGAATAACATCTGTACTTTCGAGAGGTAGCGACAGGAAATCCTCCACCACTGTCAATTGAGGAAGTTTCAACACTACTCCTTTGCAAACTCCCATGCCCTTAAGTTGCTTCTCAGACCCAATAACCACCTCATATTGGGTTGTTTCCACAATTGGAATTTGCAATAAAATTGTGGGTAGCACCACAATCTATCAAAACGACAACCTCCACCCCATGCACCTCTCCTTTTAATTTTAGGGTCCGAGGTTCCGATAAGCCAACGACAAAATTAAGAGATAGTTCAACTCCATCAACCTCCTCCTTCTAATTGTCATTACCCAATCCTTCATGACGCAACATCTCGTCCCCTTCACTCACCAATAACACGTGAAACTTCTTCTTCTTACATTGGTGACCATTACTCTACTTCTCATCACATTTGTAACAAAGTCCCTTTTACCTTTTTAATTGAATTTCTGTAGGAGTTAACCTTCTGAACTTGGCAAAATGGCCCCTAGGATTACTGGAAGCAGCATCACTTCGAGTTTGGGAGTAGGTGGGTCTCTGGGTGTTTGTGGTGGTTTAATTGGAGGTGTAAGTTTTTGTGGAAGGCAGTGGGTTGTAGGGCTTATTTGGTGTCCAGGTTATTATCTTGTTGCCTGTCTTGTATAAAGTGGTTGAAGAGTCTTTGGTGGGTTTGGACCCATGGGACATAACTTTAAGCTTGACCTTAATCCTATCAGTAACATCCATATTCTCTCTTAGAGTATGGACCAATAGCTCTGCCCTTAACTTCTCCTCCAACCCATTTGTGAAAACAATGATCATAGTTGCATCTTCAACCTTCCCCACCGATGCAGCAAGATATTCAAATTGAGCTCTGTATTCTGTCAGCGTTCCCCTTTCCTTAACCGTAAAGAATCGGTTCAACAGGGATCCATCCTTCAATCTCTAGAACCTATGCAACATCTGCACTTTCAAATCATCCAAACGACTGGAAGGCTTCTCCCTCTCTTCGAACCGAAGCCAAGCCTGCTCTTCTCCTTCAAAGCAGACCCCTACCGCTTCCAACTTTTCGGCCTTAGTAAGGTAGTTGATATTAAAATATTGTTTCGCACAAAAAATCCACGAATCAGCCCCTTCTCCATCGAATACCGATAATTCTAACTTGCGAGGAAAATGCTCCTTGTCACAGTGATGATCATGACAACTTGCTGCCACCGAATTAGCTAGAGTGGTTTTGTCTGCTGCAGTAGTTTCTTCTTGAATCGGAGGATTGTTACTAGATTCAGCCCTATGGGAAGTAAGGTTCCCAACACTCTGAGTCAATAGTGCAATGAAGTGTTGGTTCTCTTTCATCTGTTGCATGAGCAATGTCATTGATGTGGTAAGGTTGGAGATATCCTTACGCATTTCTGGAATCTCCTTTGCGCTGGTCTCAAGCTGTGCAATCCTGCCTTCCATCCTCGTGTTGGGCATGTACTAGCTCCGAGATCGAAACCGCTCTGATACCAACATTGATAAGATCAAATAGAAGATTAAAATCAACAAGGTAAGTTAACAAAAGAGGAAAGAAATCAATAGAGCAATAGCCTTTATTTATCAGATAACAGTAGGAAATAACCATTGTTGGGGTGACTCTTTGAGAGGTCCCCTACTCTCCAATTGCCCTTCACAAGAGAATACTCAAAAACCAGCTACTCTACTCTTCCCCTGCCCACTACTAATAATCCCATTCCTAACAATCTACTACCAGGTCAGCACATAACAAACTAACAGAATCCCTCTGCCCTCACACACATGCGTTAATAATGACCTCATTCAAGGAACATTCTCTGATGCCACCTCACCATTCGTTGGCTTAGATTCCGGCCCAATTCTACCAGCCCTGGGAAACCCATACTTCCTCCTAAAGTACACATACTTAATTGGAGGTCTAGAAGGCCTATTAACACTGACATCTTAGGCCCCCTACTATGGCCTATCACTTCTTTACTTAACTCAATAATGAAGCTGAAATAGAATTGGAGCATTTTTAAACATGTAGTTGTGGAGTTCATTTTCTCCATCACTTTTTCATATCAAGTTTCTTCTCTACTGTATTAAACTTGGGTCTAAATTTATATTGCAGAATATTATCCTGTTAATCATATAATTACTGTTTATGTTAACTATTTTTAGCGTATAATTAAAAACTTTTCTTCCTGTTTGTCAAATTCGATACATGTACGTGTCATGCTGTGACATATTCTCAAATATATTCGTAATCTATGTAAACAGTTTACAGTTCGATCAGATATATATCCAGAACAAATCATGTTAGTCAACACATTCATGAGTTTGACTTTGTGTTAATCTAATACATCATCTGTTCTGAATAACACAAAGCCTGTAATATTTAAGTACAGCTTGTGTGCATCTTCTGTAACCTGGAATATACTCATAATCAACCTATTCTCAATCCTGCAAATCAATCACAATCTCTTACATGTATATATCGTCATATTCATATCACCATGCACTTAACATGTACTATTATCCAAAAACAACAAACATCACTCATATATACATATCAAACTATCATCATCCAACAACAACAAACAATCTCAAACTATCCTATCAACAATCATAACATCAAGTGTCATATCTAAAAATGAACACACAATCTTGCAAATGTTAAGATGTAACAACTCCTAGCTGGTGTTTGGTGAAGAGAGAGAATACTAGGAGTAGCAGCTGACCCACCTGTAAAAATATTAGAATCTAAGCTAACTTTCTGTCTGGTCCTGAAAACAAAATATACGAACACAGATTTTATGAGATGCGTGCTCAGTGAGTAGTCATTAAATAATCAATAACATACAATTCAAATAAACAGTTCCTTTTTATAATTCCGTATGCAATATCTGTGATCGTATAACATAAACTATTTTTTTTCCTTTTAGGTTTCATATGATTGTAATGATCGCACTTGTAAAATTTATCATTTATCATTTTTTTTAACATGCAACGTATAACGATTAACGACCTGCGTCTGTATAATTTTTCTCTATCATAATATATTTCCTCTACAATAATATACTTCCTCTACAATAATATACTTTCTCAATAGTATGATCGATCATATAATCATCAATCCAATCACCTCCTAATAATCATATCAACACCAATCAAATCGTAACAACATTCCTATTTTGCATATTGACATCATTCAACATGTAATACTGTGAATAATCGATAAATTATGGAAATGTACCTGTTTGCAATTCCATTTATATTTTATTTACCTGTACGAATCATCACATATAAACGTTTACTTGTTATTTTCGATTTCATTTTTATCATACGATCACAATCATATATATATATATATATATATATATATATATATATATATATATATATATATATATAAAAAAATCAGTTACTATCTCGAATATAAATTGAAGATCAATTGTTTTTTAAAGTGAGTGATAGTACACA
>CANYCX011966344.1:0-13028 GCA_948193385.1 Breynia disticha f. nivosa | reverse complement strand
CTAAATGGTTTATAGAATATGATTCTAGGACAAAAACCCAACATAATCATATATAATGTGCCTAATTTCATTCATCAAAATCAGATTACCAATGAAACTTACCTAGTTTCTTTCCTTTTTTCGGAATATGTAGGGATTGGGTTGGAGAGGAGGAAAATCGATGGAATAACATTGATTCTTGATGGATTCTATGGTGGAAATGTGTGAGGATTGAGTGTTTGGAGTGGGAAGGATGTTTGGGAACGATTTTGAGAGGTTTTGGTCGGTTTAGCTCCTCTTTCTTTCTCTCCCGAAATGAAACTCGCGTCTAACATTTAAGCTGCCAGAAAACAGGCCAAACGGCCGTGGGAAACGGCCTTGAGGCCGTTCCCATTGGCCGTTCCCAACTTATGGAAATGGCAAACGGCTATGGGATGGTTTCCAGGCCATTTCCAGGCCATTTTTGGCCAAATTTCAGCCGTTTTTCACCTTCCGACTTCCCGACATCCCTATATCTTATACGTACATATTTACCATTTATAATAAACATTATTCCACTCAATTTTAGACGTTTTCTAACCTCCATTACACGAATTAACTATCTCTCTATCCCCTATTATTTTAGATAAAATTTGGACGAATTTTTGGGGCATTACAACAACATTTAAGCAATTAAAAAAATTACATATAAAAAAGGCTCTACAACCCTATACATCTTTAAATTTTAATCATAAAATTGAGAGCCTAATCAAAAAATAGAAAAACTTAATATAGGATTTCTAAAATTATTTTGAGATATTTTACATAAATGGAATGCCCAACAAATAAAATTTACTTTTAACATATTGAAAGTTAATAAAGATAGTTAATGGTGTTAGTGAATGTATTTTTGAGAAAATATAGGAAGTTTAATTTTTTTAAAAAGACAAATTAGAAAATAAATTATAAAAATATATAAAATAATTAATAAATTGGTAAATAATTCAAATTATTTTTTACTAGGACTCCAATAATATTTAAGACGGCCCTGGTTGATTGCTTTTCACAAATCATTTTGGATTAATTACATAATATACTGTTTTTTTCTTTTTTATTAGCATAAACATAGGATTTTAAAAATTTTTGCAGAATAGTAATTTTTATTTTTCTAATTACACTTTGCAGATAATAGACTTTTGTAGATATAAACTTAATAGAAACTTCATATACATTTTATGTAAATTTATATATGAATTTGAACATTTTTATGTATAAATTTATATCTAATTTTATAGATTTAAACTTAATATAAACTTCTAACTTAATATATACTAATTTGTTATGTTTTTTTAATAATTTTTTAAAGATTAATTTGAATATAATTTTTTTTAATTTTGTTTTAAGCTAAATATCAACTTAATGTAAACTGTATATCAACATTATCTAATTAGAACTTAAGTATATTTACAGTTTAATAAGTAAAAGTGCAAAAAAAAAAACTTAAATAATAACTAATTTATAAATAAAAACTAAAAACAAGTATATATTATATGCAATCAACCCTAGAGTTAATATAATGCTGAATTTGTTTTCCAACAACATAAGGTGCTTAGTTGTTTGAAGGCACCGACGTTATGAATTAATGTCGCTTATTAAAAGCATGCATATAGAAAATTATATGAATGATTTATAACCTTTAAAGCTTTTTTTGTAAGTTTTTCCTATATATTGACACCTTTAAAACTTGTCCTCTACGGCTTATGATCGGATTGACACTTGATAATTAATGTCTTGTATAAACTATTAAACTTGGTGGCCTCTCCTGTCTCCACCCCAACCTCAGAATACCTTCAGCCACTAACTGGTTTTAAGCCATAAATTTGTGAATATCTCTGAACAAAGATTATAATCTGCGTGTAAAAAGATCATCCACACATTTGCTACTTTAACAGAAACAGCAATGAGGCCCATACCTGGTTCTGATAGGCTTATCTTTCAACTCTATAAATCTCCACCTTGGAAAGCTAACCTGTTTTCTGTCTGAGATAACTACAAGCATGGATTCCATGCCTAAATGTTCATCATTAACTGTGCCTCTCATTGTTGATGAGGAACATTACAGAATTGATGAGCAAAAACTAAAAGATGTAGAGTCAAACTACCCTTACCCTGATGGGGATACTTCATTCTTGAAGTCCATTTTTAATGGACTAAATGCATTATCAGGTTATACTCCTTAATCAGTACTTTGTGATACAATTTTAAACTCAAAAAACTCCTAAAACTAACATTCTTCTTCTTTGTCTTTGGTAAACATTACTGAAGACAGTGGTGTGGTTATGTATTAGATTTGGATAAAGTATATCCTGAAAGCTGATATCAACCATGTTTTAATTTTGCAGGAGTTGGCATACTTTCGACTCCGTATGCGCTAGCATCCGGAGGATGGCTGAGCTTAATTCTGCTGTTAGTCATTGCCACAGCAGCTTTTTACTCAGGTTTGTTAATCCGAAGATGCATGGATGCTGATTCAAGTATCAGAAGCTATCCTGATATAGGCAAACGTGCATTTGGCAACAAAGGAAAACTGTTGGTATCAGTTTTCATGTATACAGAGCTCTACTTAGTGGCAACAGGATTTCTAATCTTAGAGGGGGATAACTTGGACAATTTATTTCCAAATGTGGCATTAGAAGTTGCAGGATTACAACTATGTGGGAAGCAACTGTTTGTCATCATTGTTGCACTCATTATTTTGCCATCAGTTTGGTTGGACAATTTGAGCATTCTATCTTATGTCTCTGCAAGTGGAGTTTTAGCTTCTCTAGTTATTCTTGTTTCAATCTTTTGGGTTGGTGCATTTGACGGAGTTGGATTCAACGAGAAAGGCACGGTTATAAACTGGAGCGGAATTCCTACTGCTGTTAGTTTATACGCTTTTTGTTATTGTGCTCATCCAGTTTTCCCCACTATTTACAACTCTATGAAAAAGAAGCATCAGTTCTCTAATGTAAGTAACTATTTACAGTTTCTCTAGTCATACTCTATGAACTTTAGTGTTTAGAGAAGTTAGACAATTTTGCTGATCTTTAACGTTTCTTTAATGCAGGTACTGATTCTATGTTTCATCTTGTGCACATTTAGCTATGCATCCATGGCGATATTTGGTTATCTAATGTTTGGATCAAAAGTTCAGTCACAGATAACATTAAACCTTCCAATTGTGAAGTTCAGCTCAAGAGTTGCAATATATACTACACTAATAAACCCCATAGCCAAATATGCTCTAATGGTTACACCAATAGTTAATGCTACAAAATGTTGGTTCCCAAGTTACTGCAACAAAAAACCCTTCACCATTTTTATCAGTACAGCTTTAGTATTGAGCACAGTGATCGTAGCACTAACTGTTCCTCTTTTTGGATATCTGATGTCTTTGGTTGGAGCATTTTTAAGCATGACAGCTTCAATTATACTTCCATGTGCATGTTACTTGAAGATCTCAGGAAAGCACAAGAGATTTGGATTTGAAATGGTGACAGTTGTGTGTATTATATTGTTAGGAATTGCAGTTACAGTATTCGGAACATACTCCTCGATTCTGCAAATCGTAGGACATCTGTAATATGGTAGCAAGAACGGCAATTAAGTATGTGTATATTCCTATAGTACATAAATTTCTGCTATTGGCTAAAACTAATTATTTGTATTTCTGTATTTTCTATTTATTTTTACACAAGAAAATTGAATATATTGTTTTTTGTGTTTAGTTTACAGGATCAGTTGAAATTTGTGAGATTAAATTAAATAGCGGAATAATGTGGAAGCTGTATTTACATGCCTCAATTATTCAATTTAGTTAAATCTTTGTACATTGACATAAATCGAAGGATAAGCTTTTAATGTTGAATGCATTGTCATGGGTACAAATTGCACCAAAATTTTAGTGTTTAATATTTCGATCGGTAGATATTTCCAGACACCTTTGTAGAGTAGATAGATAAATTAACGATGACATTGAAACTGCTGATACGGGATCAATGAATAATTAGTATTAATATTTAATATTAGTAGAATTAGTTAAAAGTATGTCAATTAGGATATCAGGCATACTCTAACACTCACGATGGATCAGTTGTAACCAAAACTCAATGATTGATCGAGTACTTTTGATGGACTAGCAACTTCCCAAGGTTTTATATTGTATATTTTATTTTATTTTTTTTTAAATTTTATGTGAGACTCTATTAATACCTTGGGTTTGAAGACTATATATAAACCATCTCAGACCTCTTATCGAATTTGGGATCTTATTACTTAGACATACTACTAGGATAGGTTAACTTCATAGAAAGTGAGAGAAAGAACAGAGTTCTAGAATGATAAAGCAGCAAAGTAAAGTGAAAGAATATGTGATATCGGAATAATGTGGATTGGACCAACACTACCCTTAAATAGTAGTGTAGCCAAGTCGCATGTAAGCTCATCATTTTTTTTCATTTCATTATGTATAATCTTGCTCATCAGTCCAACATCTAATACAAACATCAATATATGAGATATACCAGCTCAAATTGAGCAAGGAATCATGTTCAACTTGCTTACAATAGAATTAAAACCAGCCAAAGGAAGAGACTTGGTAAAAATATTTGCCAATTGAACACGTAAGGGCCACTAAAACGGATCAATGAAACCAGCTCGATAGTGAAATCGAACAAGATGACAATCAAGCTCAATGTGTTTGGTTCTCTCATGGAATAATGGATTGGTGGCAATGTGAATCGCTTCCTGATTATCACATCAAAGAAGAACTGGTAAAGGAGTGGCAATGTGCAGATCATGAAGTATATACAACAGCCATAAGACTCACAAACTACATTCGCCATACTCTGATTTTCTGCTTTGGAAATGCAGATATAGCATCCAAAATTTTGTCGAAAAAAAAGTTATGGCTAAATACATTTGGCGTCTACTTGGACACTGAACAAACTCAGCCTCCCCGTGGACGCTGGTGGACGATATTTATATCAACGTCCATGTGGACGCTAAAATAGCGTCCACCTTGACGCAAATTTATTAAAATTAATTAAAATTATTTAATTTTTTTTTAAAATTTATTTATATTAATTTTAATTTATAATCAATTTTCAATTAAAAATAAATATAAAATTAATATTTAAAATGAAAAATTAAAAAATATTATAAAAAATAAACGGAAAAATAAAATAAAATATATATAAAATAAAAAATATCGTATGATATTCGTACATAAATAAAAAAAACTACATAAAATAAAAATAGAATCTACAAAGTGAGCGGAGGTTGTGGTGGAGCTGGCTCAGGGGTAGTCGGTGCGTCGTTAGATGTGGGTGCACGACCGAAGAAAAATAGTTGCATCTGGCAATGCATCTCTGCCACCCGCTCGTCTAGTGTCTCGATCCGAGAACGCAGCTGCTGGTTATCTGGAGGGAAAATTTTCCGCCAAAATAGCGTCCACGTGGACGCAAATTACCGTCAAATTAGTGACCACGTGGACGCTAATTTGCGTCCATACATCCACTCACGCATTTCGTCTAATAAATATAAATATCTTTCAAAATTACCCTAAATAAATTGCATAAAACTAAATAAAAATTATAAAATTTAGAAATACATAAAACGTTCATTAAATTAACACTTCCAGTTTTATCTGCTAAGCCTTTCAAAGAAGAGACGCTCTCCAAACAATAATCGCTCCAACGTATTCTTTTTCACGAACTACATATAACTCAATTTGGAGTAAATTTTTAAGCTACAAATTTAACTAAATATAAAACCATATTTATAGGAAAATCTAGAGGAAAAATTTTCCGCCAAAATAGCGACTATGTGGACGCAGGTTAGCGACCACGTGGACGCTAATTTGCGTCCACGTGGACGATAAAATGGAAGCTTTTTTTGCGCATTTTTTCCCTCCACACTATTTACGGTGACCATTATTTAGCGTCCACGTGAACGTAAAATTAGCGTCCACGTGTACGCTAATTTTGGCGGGCTTTCGCGCCAAAATTTCCCGCCTCACTGTTCCTCGCGTCCACCTCATTAGCGTCCAATTGGTTGCAAAATTAGCGATAGACGCAAAAAAATTTAATTTCATGAAATTAGCGTCCTTAATTTTTGGTCGCTAAATTCTAGACTCTAATTTCACATTTTCTTGTAGTGATTGTTTCTTAATCTTCCAAGATATAAGATTGCAACCCAAAAAAACACAAAATTTAGTAATGGAACTCTGAGTATCAGGGCATTTAGTCCATTCAGCATCACAACAAGCAACCATGTCATATGTGGAATGAGAACAGTAATATAAACCATGATGTAATTAAAGTGCCCTTCAAATAAAGAAGGACATGAAGTTCCCTTGCCCATTGTTTAGTGCAAGGTCGCCCCACAAACTAACTTAGATGATTCACATAGTAACTCACATTAGGTTTAGTGAAGTTGAGACAAAGTAACCTGCCAACAAGACGTCGATAAGGTCCATGACCAGGAAGAGGATCACCAACATTCGTAGTAAAAGTAGTGGTAGTAGGCAATGGTAACACAACTATCTTGGCACCAGTAAACCCACAATCCTGTAACATATCAGGAACATATTTCCTTTGAGAGGAGAAAAGTCCCTTTAAGTGACCCAAAAAGTTCAATGCCAAGGAAATAAGAAGCAGATCTCATATCCTTAATCGTAAAAACATAGATCAACTGGCGTGGGGTTGTTCTAGCTTAACCAGAGATCTCGAGTTCGCATTCTGGGTACGCAGCTGCGTTAAAACTTGGTTGGGAGAGATTTGCCGCCCTTGTTGTCCTACCCGGCTCGAACGAAAATTAGTCTGGGGTGCCCAGGATACCTCGTGGTTCAGACCAAAAAAAATAAAACCCAGATGTGTTTTGAGTGCCTGAATCTAAAAAAGAGAACTACCAGTAATTATTACATCATCGACATACACTACCAAGGCAACAAAACTAGGAGAAGTATGTTTAGTAAAAAGACAATGATCATTCCCAAATTGTTCGAACCCATAGGATAGCAAAGTCTTACTAAATTCAGTATTTCATTCTTGAGATGCTTTTTTGAGACCATAGAGAGATTTGTGTAATTTACATACTTGGCTAACAATAGCTATGTGACAACCTGGAGGAATTTTAATGTATATATCTTCATGCAAGTAACCATGAAGGAAAGCAATGTTTATATCAAGTTGTTGTAACTCTCAATTGTTTACATTTGCATAATGATTGAGAATTCAAATTGTCTGTCATTTTTCCATATGAGAGAAATTCTCATGATAGTCCAAACCTACAACTTGAGTAAAACTCTGTGCAACAAGTTTGTATTTATATTTATTAACAGTGCCATCAGAGTTATGCTTGATCTTATATTTTCAAGTACAACCAGTAATGTTTGTAACTGATGGGGCAGGGACTAATGACCAGGTTTTGTTCTTTTCTAATGTTAACTGCTCCTCATTCATAGACTCCACCCATACTAGGTCCTTACTGGGTTGAGAACAAGTGGTTGGTACCTAACCATGAGTCATAGATGCTAAAAGGTGGACATGTTGGTTAGTGGGTAGACAACAAAAGTAGGACAAAATAAAGGAAGGGAATATTGCAGGACAAAGTGGAGGAAGAATAGAAAAAGGAAAAACTGAATGGAGTGACACATGTGACATGGTATTTTAATCATTGTGGTGTTCGATGATTTCTGCCACTATGACGAGGTGCATTAACAACAGGTTAAAGAGGTTCAGAGGTGGATGAAGGAAAGGAAGGAGAGCAAGTTGGAATAGAGGGAATAGATAAGGTCAAAACATTAGTTGGAGTATGATACGATCCTGGGTGTTGGATTGGTGCAAAAACTTAAGATACAAGATGTTTATTTTTGGAGGAAGCCAAAGCATCATACAAAGCAAGAGAAAGTGGTCCCAAGAGAAACAATCATGAAGAATATTCTCCAAAGTCATTATGATTTTGTTAGCAATTGTTATTGTCAATTGTATTTTGTTATGCTGACTTGTCATACTTTTTGTTATGAAATAGAGTATAAAAGGCAGAGAAGAGAGGAGAGGTATCAAATAATTAGTGTGTTTTTCTATTGTGGACTTTGTCCTGGGAGAGGATGGGCTCTTGAAATACCCTATTACTTGTGTTCAGTGTTTCTTGACAGTATTAATATAATCAAAAGCTTCACTTTTTCTAGCCAAAAACTTCCACTGCTTAATTGATTGTTATGGCTCTATCATTGGTATCTGAGCGGTTCTCCTGGAATTGCTCACATCAACAAGAAGAATGGAAGCAAGACTTGACAAAATAGAAGAGACTGTTGCAAAGATTCCAATTCTGAGAATACAAATTGCCGATCTTAATACCTCTGTCATGTTAATTGCGGAACAGATGAAGATTATGCAATCTCAGTTGAAAATCCTTCTCACCTCCACTACTCAAAACCCAAACCACACCTCAAATCCAGAAACACAAACACCCAACTTATTCTCTTCATCCATCGACATCCAACCAAATATCCTCTCAATAAACCAAACATCTTTGCCCATCTACACTTAAAACAAACCCATATCCTCTACAGTCACCATCACTCAACCAAACACCATCTCCACAGACACAACACCACCACCACCACTCAATATCACTCAGAAAAACCATTATAGTTTCAGAACCATTTTACTAAGTAAGTGTCCCAACACAAACAAAGAACCCAATTCTCAAAAGAAATGAGAGAAAGTTGAGGGACGGGATAGAGGGAGTGAGCACGTAGATGAAGTGCTGGGCATAAGAGTCGCTAGAATGGAGGATTATTTGAGTAATAGGCAGAATGATATGAGAGGACACAAATCAGCTTGAAAGAATGGGAGGCTAAAAGAAACGTACACATTGAATGAGTGTTATTCTGATGAGGGGAGAAACATGGATAGAGAACAATCAATACGCTTTGTTTGACCCATGGATTGGAAATGGTCTTGCAAAGCAATGGGCCTTGGTAAATAATGAGTCTAAAGAGGAAATTAAAATCAATATGGGTTTTATCTTCTTTCAAGTTGGGTCTAAAGAAAAATTTGATGACACTAATGAAATTGCTTGCTTGCTAAGGGCTCTTGAAATTGAGTATGCTGGAAAGAGACAGAAGGATGGGGGCATAAAAATCCATATTGGCGTGATTCAGTTTGGGAGATTGAAAATGAAAAAGAAAAGTGGTAGTGTTATGGTATCTGCCCCCTCCAGCTTTTTCTCTATTCATCTTAACGACCACACTTCTACTCCCAAGTACCATCTTCCCAACAATGACTTGTACTCTTCCAATTATGATATTGTTGATGAATTGGAGAAAATGATTGAGGAGCCTGATGAGAACTATCATAACATATCCAGGTTTTGCTTGTTTTTGTTTCTTTTAAAATTTGATCCCACACAGTGCATGATTTACACTGGTGACAATATTCATGATTGGTCTCTCACAATTTGGAATAGAGACTTTTATGATTCTGAAACAATCAATCGTTTGTTAGGGTTAAATGTTGAGTGTGGTGAGGGTGATGAGGTTCAATTAGTTGCTAACATGAAACTTAAGAAGGACGAAGTATATTCCATGTTAGTTTCTCCGATGCTTGAAGTTGCGTTGTCTTTTGGGCCAGTTTATTCTTTGCTGCATTTGCCTCATACTAGAATGCACATGGATGATGGGTGCAATAAAGGTGGGGGTTTCCATAAACAGCAAATGGTGGGGATGAAAGATCAATTTGTGCAGAGAAATGTAGTTGGAGGAGTAGAGAAAGATGTGGGACTTGTGGGGTTGTCTTTACTTTCTCCTGTGCAGGAATTAATTAGCACCCACCTTGAGTACAAGGTGGTTCTTATGGGGAGAAGTATTGATATGATCCTGGGTGTTGGATTGGTGCAAAAACTTAAGATACAGGATGTTTATTTTTGGAGGAAGCCAAAGCACTATACAAAGCAAGAGAAGTGGTCCCAAGAGAAACAATCATGAAGAATATTCTCCAAAGTCATTATAATTTTGTTAGCAATTGTTATTGTCAATTGTATTTTGTTATGCTGACTTGTCATACTTTTTGTTATGAAATAGAGTATAAAAGGCAGAGAAGAGAGGAGAGCTATCAAATAATTAGTGTGTTTTTCTATTGTGGACTTTGTCCTGGGAGAGGAGGGGCTCTCGAAATACCCTATTACTTGTGTTCAGTGTTTCTTGACAGTATTAATATAATCAAAAGCTTCACTTTTTCTAGCCAAAAACTTCCACTGCATAATTGATTGTTGTGGTTAGTATCTGTATGTGAGGAAATCTCCTCATCACTTGCTACAACTCCTGAATTACAGGATCGAAAAATAATAATTCAGTATTCAAAGAAAATAGTGAGTTATCATTAGTATTAACATCATTTGAAAAAAGAAATATGTGTTCACAAAACCGAACATCTCAAGAACCAAGTACAAAGTGTGAATCCATGTCATAAATTTTATAAGGCTTTTGCCTAGATATGAACTCAAGGAAAGCACCCTTATGTACCCTAGAACTGAACTTATCTTTATAAGGAGAGGTGTTTGCGGCAAAACAAAGACAACCAAATGTTCGTAAGTGAAAAAGATCAGGTGGAGAAGAATATAGTAGCTCATGAGGTGATTTCCAGTGTAAGACTCTAGTAGGGAGAATGTTAATGAGGTATGTGAACAATAAGATACTATCCCCAAAATTTCTTGAAGAAATGAGACTGAAACATACGTGCCCAAGCTACATTTAATAGATGTCAGTGTTTTCTCTCAATAATACCATTTTGTTATGGGGCATGTATACATGACCTTTTGATGTATAATATCAAGATCAACAAATAACTTTTGACAGCTGGTATTGGTAATTCTATCTCATTATCACTTTGGATTACTTTCACTTTACAAGTAAACTAATTATGTACAAGTGTGAAGAAAGTTTGTAAGGTTGAGCTTACAAGCGTCTTATCTTTGAGTAGAAAAGCCCAAAGACCTCTACTATGGTCATAAAAAATAATAAGAAAATACTTTGCCCTAGACTAACAAGGTGTTTTGCACGATCCTCACAAGTCTACATGTAACAAATCAAAATTGGATTGAGCAATAGTGGAACTTGCAGGAAATTATAGTCAGGGTTGTTTAGCCATGGTACAAACTGTACATGAATTATTATCAAATACCTATGTAATGGTATGTAAATGTTTCATAGCCTCGTTAGAATGATGTCTAAGTCGGGTATGTCACAACAAAGAATCGGTAACACAATGTTTATTTCCATTATTTATTGATTGATTATTAGTACTTTCAATGTTTTCATCAAGTATAGTATGAGCTAACTGAGGTCTGGAAATGTACAAGTACAGATCCCCAATTGCTCTACCTTCTCCAATTACTGAATTATTTTGAAGGTCCTATAAGTGATAGGCATAAGGTAAGAATGTAACTTTAATAATATTGTCTATTGTCAATTTATGAACCGACATAAGAAGATGATTAAAATTTGGTGTGTATAAAACATCCCTGAGAGTTATTAATAGTGACAAGACAACTGTTCCAATAAAAAATACTGAGTAAGATGAGTTGTCAAGAAGGACAAGTTTGATATGGTATTTTAGTTTGAGAAAGTATGTAAATAAATGATTATGACAGAACATGGTTTTCAATTATTCAAATTAGGTTGTTTAGAGCCAGCACATGCACCTGAATACTCAAGAGCTGACAATGAATGTTGGTCAATGAAATTCACTTGCTGTTTAGGAATGGATTCCTTTTCCTTTTTGATACAGACGAGCTACCTCCTGCTTTATCAAATTAGCAACATCAATATTTTCCTAAATAGAATTATCTTTACAACCACCCAATTCAATAACATCAAATGGAGTGTCCTCCATTACAATATGTGTAAATTGCCTAGGGGTACCTTTTGATCTGTTAGATCCTTTGTCTTTCACCATCTTCTTATATTAATCCAATTCACCATGCAAATAAAAACAAGAGTCCCTATTGTGATTATTCTTTGGACAATAACTAGAATATCAATCTCCCTTCTTTCTGGTTGCTTGAGAACCTTTTCGGTTCCCAAACCCTCCAAAAGATTGAGAATTGAAAAACCCTCCAGATTGTATCAAATGTGCAATCTCTTCAATTAGATCTCTTATGGGCTCATCAATCTGCTTTTCAACACGTAAAACCATAGAATAGGCCTTAGATATAGTTGAAATAGAATTTAATAGCAAAATTTGATCTCTAGTTGCTTCACACAGATCATTTAAACCCATAAGAAATTCAACCAACATATTCTGATCGTCTAGTTCTTTCATAGCACCAACAGCTTGACATGTGCACCTATGACATGTACAAACCGAGCAATAAGCCAAACAAGCTATTTCATCTCATTTCTTTTTCAAATCAGAGTAATGAGGTCACAGTCAAGCTACCTTGGGGATATGAATTAATTTGACTCTGTAATTTGTACAATAAAGGACCATTGCTACCATTAAAATGATCTTTATTATCTTCCTACAATACATAAGCATACAAGTATGAACCAGCAATATCTTTAGAAATTGTATTCAATATCCAAGAATGTACCATACGATTAACACACAACCATTGAGAATAATATTCATCAGATTCAGCAAGAGGAACAATAGGACCATTCACAAAACCTAATTTTAATTTTGTACCTAGGGCGATCTCCATAATCATGACCATTGCAAATAATTGTTTTCATTAGCCAATCAATTATGGGCTTTTTCCCAAAAAAAGTACCATGAAAAAAGTAAATTCTGAAATTAGGTGGATTGAAAACTAATTCCTAAGTTGGGTGATTTGCAAACAAATTCTAAATTTAGTGTTTTTTTTCGTAACAAAATATAGTATGTCATGAGTCATGGCATACTATGATGTCATAAAAATTTTTAATTAATTAAATTTTAATTAATAATTGGATAATGATTAAAGTGAAATAAATGTGTAGAATGATTAGGGAATGAGTAGATAATTATGAGTTTATGATTGAA
>CANYCX011965813.1:0-12966 GCA_948193385.1 Breynia disticha f. nivosa | reverse complement strand
GAGCCTTGCGAAGTCTCGATCGAGACTCGACCCGAATCATCATTTGGCCAGAACAGGAGACTTACCTCGATCGAGCTTCAGTTAGTCTCGATCGAGGCATGATCCAGACTCAGCAATGTATGTTCAAAATATTCTTAAAATAATGGATTAAGTGGGGGCAAAAAGAAGATTTTAAGGAGGCAAGAACACAATTAAGTGGAGGCACAGGGAATAATCTGACATGGCCCCTCACTTTCCAGCAAAACATTCCACAATCCATAGTTTTAAAAGGAAAATAGGAAAGAGATCTAGAGGATCGGCTGGGATTGGGAAGAGAGAGCAAAAAGAAAGGATCTTTGGCTGAAGGTTTTCTTGAAGATCCATGGCCATTTTCCCTTCTTTTGGTTTGTATTTTCTAGCCATGAGCGGCTAAACTCTAGTTGGGATTTTCCTAGGATGTAGGTAGTTCTATGTTGGTTTTCTTGAATGGTGTTTGAAGCATTGAATTAAATGACATGTTTTATGATTGTTGATTATTTGATTGAACTTATGGATGAATGATAGTTAGGATAGGTTGTGATTGATTTACTTGAATGTACCTATTGTTATGATAGAAAGAGCAATGTCATTAATTAAGAAGCATGAAATTAATCCATAGTAGTGACAGGCTAGGATTATATGTTTGTTCTTGAATTAATCAATTGCTAGCTTAGAACAATTGGTCACAATTATATCTTATCACTCAATTTTAGTAATCTTATTCTGAAATTGCGAAAGCTGAGGGATAGGAAGGCTAATCAAATAATGTTAGTGTTCAATTTGGATAGAAATATACCATTTGGTACTAATGTGTTCAATGATATGCCTATGTGAACAATGGCCTTGCTTAATTTAACGTATCACGAAAGTAGAGCATTAGTTAAGTTAAGGACGATATTTTGAGCATTTCGAAAGGGACTCTTAATTGATGTTAGTGTGAGAACACCTTCATTGGCTTCAACCCAAATAAGAAACCAAGCATAGAACTATTGAAGTCTAGGAAATCCCAACACTTATTTCTATTAATTTTTAATCTTAATTTCATTTTGTAATTATCTTTGAAACCACAATTCAACAACAATCTGTTCCTTTAATGTTTTATTGTGTTTTTAATTTAAGCACCGAATTGAATTAAGTACACCGTTCCCTGTGAGATTCGATCCCGGAGGGTATACTTCTGCGATAAAACTACACCGATCTAGTGAGCTTGTGAGACCCGGTCAGTAATAAGGACAGATAACTGTGTGATTTATTGAAATGGCCATTGGCCTATTCCCTTATTTCCTTTATTCAGACAATGAGAGTGGCCAAAGGCCTACCCATAACTTATAGTACATCAAGTTCTAAGCTATGCCTTTCCCATATAGTTAGGAAGTACTCTTTTCGATATTTATCATTAATGAACATAGGATGTGTTGCCCCCTTCAAAATCTCCAACCAGTAAACATTTCCAGGAAAGGATTCTTTGATTCTAAAAAAACCGTCCCAATTTGTAAACCATTTTCCATAGACTTGGTCTTTAGTGCCTACAGGTAGTATTACTTTCCAAACAAGCTCCCCTTTCTTGAAAGTCTTTACTGTACATTCTTGTTATAAGCCTTTGACACTTTTTGCTTTTGTAGAACCATTCTATCCAGGGCTTCTAATCTTGCCGCATCAAGGTCCTCCAACTCCATGACCATAGCATAGGAAAACTCCTCTGGCGTGAGATCATTCTGACGAGCCACTCTCAATGACGGGACTACCAATTCCATGGGCAACACAGCATCATGCCCATAGGTGAGACTGAAAGGACTTGTGCCTGTGGGGTCCTTTTTAGAGGTTTGATACACCCACAGAGTTTTTAATAATAAGGTATGCCATTCCCTGGGATTTTTTTCCATAATTTTTTGTAGAATACTAATAAAGACTTTGTTAGAAGCTTCTGCTTGTCCATTGGACTGAGCGTAGTATATGGTCGACCTAACTAGTTTAATGCCATAATCATTGGAAAAAGCCTTTACTGCTTCTCCTGTGAACATTGTACCCTGGTCTGTAGTAATGGACTGTGGGATGCCAAATCTGTGGGATGCCAAATTTGTGAATTATATATTCTTTGATAAACTGAATTACATCCTCTTGTTCTACCTTCTTCATTGATGGGGCTTCCACCCACTTGGTAAAGAAGTCAGTGGCTACTATATTGAATGAATGACCTTTGGACGATGCTGGGTGCATTTTTCTAATGAGATTCATGTCCCATCCCTGGAAAGGCCAAGGCTTGACAACATGAAACAGCTCTACCACAAGTACTCTTTGGATTTTTCCATGTTGTTGACATTGTTTGTAACCCTTAGAATATTCCATGCAATTGCTCAGAATTTGAGGCCAATAATAACCATATCTCCTTATTAACCATTTCATCTTTTTCCTAGCCTGATGTGCTCCACAAACCCCTTCATGTACCTGCTTCATCACTTCCATTGCTTTTGGGAAACTCAAGCACTTAGGCAATAGGCCATCAAAACCATTGCGATATAGAGAATCATCCACCAACAGGTATTGTAGCAATTGTACTCGCACCTTATATGGAGCTTTTGCATTTGGGTTCGTCAAATAATCTTAATGGGCTCCCTCCAATTGCCAGCCACATTTGCATCCATATTGAACACTTCCACTGGCATGCCCCTAGCTTCAATGGAAGGATGATTCTGTTTGTGAATAAGGACAAACTTTTGCATCAATTCCTCTGACATGTCCATCTCGGAGGCCACCTTGGCCATACTATTTGCCTACTAGTTCTAACTCCTTGGCACATATTCTAGAGCCACTTCCTCAAAGTCTCCTAACAATTGTATTACTGCAGCAAAGTATGAGGCGAGTGAAAAAAATACTGCAACAGTATTCGCCATTCATTTGTGTTAACACTAGCTGCGAATCACCAAAAACCTTATGTTTTTTTCTTCCCATCTCGTTTAATATTTCCATACCTATAATTAGAGCTTTATATTTTGCTTGGTTGTTTGTGCAGGAAAAATTAAGCTGAAATGCCAGTGATGTCTTCATTCCACTGGGAGATTTAATGATGACGCCACCTCCAATCGACTCTTTCGTACTTGACCCGTGAAACTTCATTGACCAAGGGGTTTCCTCAAGGCAAAAAACATTCAACTCAGTTCTTTACTGGGCATATCGTGGATTAGATGATCCAACATGAAATCTGCCAAAGCCTGACCCTTCATAATTTTTTAAAGTATGTACTGTAAGGAAAATTCTGTCAGTGCTAACGCCTATTTGTCTATTCTTCCAGTGACTATAGACCTTGTCAACATATACTTAATCATATCCATCTTGGAAATCACATAATTCAGATTTCCAATCATATAATGCCTTAATTTAGTTCACACAAAGTATAACTATAAACAGGCTTTTTCTATGGGCAAGTACCTGACCTCGGCATCTTTAAGTGTTTGACTCAAATAATAAACCTGTTCATCTCCTTTGTCATTATTTTGGGCCAGAACACAACCAATGGACTCTTTGGTGGCAGACAAGTACAACTTCAGATGACGATCTTTCCTAGGTGGCATCAACACAGGTGGTTTAGACAGGTATTCTTTGATCCGTTCAAAAGCTTCTTGGTGGCATGGTTTCCACACAAAGTCTTCTTCTTTTTTTAGTTTTAGAATTTCTAAAAAGCCCTGTGTTTTACCTGTGAGGTGAGAAATAAATCTTCCTAGGTAATTTACCTACCCTAGGAATTTTTGTAGTTCTTTCTTGCTGGTAGGTGATTTTGCTTGCAAAATGGCCTTTGTCTTGTTGTCATCCACCTCTACACCTCTTTAGTGAACTAAGAACCCTAGTAAATGCGCATTTGAGTAGATTTAATCTGAGCTGGTATTTCCTTAGCCTCTGCAGTCCTTCTTTTAGATGCCCAATATGTTCCTGCTTTCTTTTTGATTTGACTACCACATCATCAATATATACCTCTACTGTTTTGCCAATAAGATTATGAAAAATCAAATTCATGGCTCTTTGATAAGTAGCCCCTGCATTTTTAAACTGAACGACATCATTACCCATTTAAAGATGCCAATGGCTCTTGGATACCGAAAGGCTGTCTTGTGTATGTGACTCTCAGCTATCTGAATCTAATAATACCCAGTAAAACAATCCCAAACAGTTAATATTTCATGACTTGCCGTAGCATTAATTAACATGTCGTTTATTGGCATCATATAAACATCCTTTGGTGTAGCAACATTCAAATCTCTAAATTCAATGCATTGATTTTTTTCGTTCTTTTTCATTACAGGAACAATATTAGCTAGCCACTCAGTATACTTAGCTGGTCTAATGAAGTCCATTAACAGCAACCTTTCAATTTCTTCTTTCAATTTCAGCTCCACCTGCTTCGACATCCTCTGTGGTGGTTGTTAGAAAGGTAAAAAATCCTCCTTGATAGGTAAGCGGTGCTCCACCAAGCTCCGGCTTAGCCCCGACATATCCTTGAAGTCCCAGGCAAAACAGTCTTTAAACTCATATAGTAGTTAGACAATCTTTTCTCGCAAGTTTGGCTATAGCAAGCCACTGATATAGGTAATTTTTTGGTCCTCCTCTGTACCCAAGTTGATTTCCTCCATGGGATATCTGACCTGCAGCCTTGTATCTTCCATTTTTACAAGGGCAGCCTCTAGATCCTCTAGTTGCACTTTATCTTCCTCCACTAACTGTGTTTCTTCGTAGATCACTTTAACCCTAAAGACTTCTGGCTCGATGTGTTCTTTGGGCTGCTGTGTTGCTTTGTGTTTGGTAAGCACAACTACTTCTAACTCTCCTTCTCTATTGTTGCACTTAATCATCTAACACCTGGCTGTCCATAGGACAAGGCGGCCCGTCAATGGCCCTGCCTCATTTAGGTATCACAATAGCCTTTCCTTTGGCAAAAGTGAGAGTGGTAGCTCTGCCATTTTTGTCTGTGCCTTATAAGGTTATTGGCTGTGTATCTCTCTAGTAAAAGCAGGCATCTACCATATTAACCTCCCTTTTAAATGGATTCGTGTCGGTTCTAACTGTAAGACTCATTTTCACAACCATAATTTTCGATTAAATACCAACTTTTAATAACCATTTATCTTTTAAAAATTGGCTTTTCATAAAACAAACCAAATAAGAAAGAAGATGATATAATTAATTCATGCATTTACTCAAAAACTCCACCAAATATATTTTCAGATACATATATATGTGGAAGCTGTAACAAGGTTTGAAATACAAACCAAAATGCATGTAAACATATATACAAATGTGTATAACTACAAGACCAAAGTCCCAAAATGTCGGAGCCAAGACCTCTGAACTTGTATCGCTAAAATCTCAGTCCACCGCAAATCACCAAAGTCTAGCAGCTATCTACGATCTGCACAATATCAAAAATCACACACACACATGAGTATTTACATACTTAGTAAGTGCTTTTACACACTTATCAAAGTAGTTAATGCATAAGTAATAGTTAATTATTACGATTTAAGTACATTATGCAATAGGAATAATTACCCTATTTAAATCCTAGTAAAATCTATCTTTAATTTCTATTTAACAATTTGTACAACATTTTTTGTAGGTGGCACGGTCGTGCCGTGTTGAGCACGGGGGTCCTGCTCATCAATATACCTAGAATAGTTCAGGCACAGCTCGTGGTTTTTAACACGGTCTCAGCACCAGGGCGTGCTAATTAGTACGAGGGTCGTGCCGACTCTCGAAAATGCACATTTCACTTTCGATTTTAAGGCACAAAATCAGCAAACATGTTTATCAAAAGTCATTCCATACTTAGTACAAAGCTGATACCATTAAAACAGTAACAACACCTCATAAGAGCACTTCTAAATCAAACATGCTTGCTCTTAGAGCCAGACCACATAAATCTTAACCATCATACACAAGAATTTACGCATGCTTCATTTTATAACAAACAACAGCTAGCAACAGAACATAAACATCCTTTCTCTTTCTCTTTCTTTCTTTTTTTCTTTTCTTTTTCTTTTCTTTTCATTTTTCCCTCGATCCCAAACCGACATTGAACCCAGTTTGGCATCGAGCTCTCGCCTTGAATATCTTTGGTCCTAGACCGACATCGAGATCTCTCTTGGAATCATCATCAGGCCTAACCCAGCATCGATATCTCTCTCAAAATCAATGATGGCCACGTGTTACATACAATGCTAATGCAACGCATAAATGAATCAAATGCATTCATTAATGCCACTCAATCTCAACCAAATCATGCTACGCATAATCACACTATAACTCTCATAGTTCATAACATATCACATATGAACATCATAGGCAATAGCCATAAATTCCATAGTGCATAGCATAAATAAATCATCAATATCAATCCATACCTTTCACACAATTCATAATTCATATGGAAATAGCAATAAGAACATTCAAAGGCATAAACATACTATTCATCATAATCCATCCAATAAGCCATTGTTTTCCTTAGTTCAATTTCATACAAGGATTCTCACATTGGATTATGTACAAATATATAATCAAACTCATAGTATCATCAAAACTCACATAAGCAATCAAAACACATATCAATCAAGAACACCCAACATAGCATTCATATCAAACAATCCATTTAAGACACATTCGAGCTACCATCTTAACATATTTGCATCATTCTCAAGTATGATTAACCATACAGATGCAAGACCTACAAAGGTAAGTGTAAATGGCACTTACCTCGATAAATACGCTAAGTCGACCTTGTGGCTCAACTTCGATCCAAGTGTCATAAAGCTCCTCCTATACGAAAATAATCATACAAGGCTATCAATAAACTCATTTCATACATGTGACTTCAATTTCCAACCTTTAAAACTCAATTGTCTAATCCTCACTTTCTTTCCAAACCACTGAATTCTCATAATCTTGTTCAAATCATGATTTATATGTTATAAATCATTTACAAGAGTTCAATTAACTCTAATTCAACTAAACAAAATTGGCTAAACCTCTAATTCATCAAATCATATTCATTTCCAAAATTCCAACAACCTATAACTCATGTTTCATTCAAAATCAAGTTCACAAGTTTACCTTAGTATGATTAGCTCTAAATTTGCAAGAAATTAAGTTCTTCCTTGCTTAAACACTCTCCACATCACCTTTCTAGGGTTTCTCACATTTTTCTCTTATAGTTTCTCTGATTTGTTCTTTTTTGTGAATAAAATAGTGTTAGTCAGTTTTCTGCTTAAAACGTTCCAGTCGACACGACGTTAAGCACGGGTCGTGCTCCAGGTCGTGCCATGCTTTTCTAGTTTGATCGTGCACGAGATCATTCTGAATTGTTTCAGAAATGATGAGCACGACCACTAGCACGATCGTGCTCTAGCCTGTGTTCATCTGTTGTTTTCAGCACTTTTCCAATTTTCATTCTGATTCAATTTTGTTTTAATCTATTTTCCATATAGATTAATTCTATCAATTTCCAGGGCATTACAATTCTCCCCCTTAGAAAATTTTGTCCTCGAAATTTTAATCGGACAAAATCGTTACTAACTCCAACTAACTTAGGTATACCTTAAGTTAAGTTTGAACATTTAAAGTGCACACTTAGCATAAGTTGCAACAACAATTGCAGCAAAATTACAACAACATACCCAATCACATCAAACCTTTGACTCTGGAAACATATACGGGTACTGTTGTCGCCTATCACTCTCGACCTCCTAGGTAGCTTCCTTTGGCAAATGGAAACTCCATTTCACTAGTACCATTGGAATCCCTCGGTTTCATAACTACCTCATCTGTCGGTCCAAAATCTCAACAGGCTCCTCCTCGTAAGATAAATCCTCTGATATCCCTAACTCTAGAGTCCTCAACACATGAGTCGGATCAAATTTTTACCTCTTCAATATAGATACATGAAAACAATTATGAAGTTGGGATAACTCCTCTGGTAACTATAATCGGTACGCAAGTGGTCCCACTCTCTCAATAACCTTATATGGTCTGACGTAACTAGGACTAAACTTTCCTCTCCGCTCGAATCTGATAACACCTCTCCAAGGCAAACCTCTCAAGAAAACTCTATCTTCGACATCATAAATTATCTTCTGATGATGGCTATCAAAATAACTCTTCTGTCTATCCTGAGCCACTTGCATACATCTTTTCACTACATTCACTTTCTCAAGAGTTTGTTGAACCAACTGTGGTTCTCTATCTGTCGCAAACCCTTAACATCCTATATGCTAGACTCTGGCATTGTCTCCCATATAAAGCCTCGAAAGGTGTTATGCCGATACTCGAATAATAACTATTATTGTATGCAAACTCAATCAAAGGCAAATGATCGTCCCAATTACCTCCAAACTCTAGTACACAAGCTGTCATCATATCTTAGACTATTTAAATTGTCCTCTCAAACTTTCCGTCATTCTGCAGATGGAAAGCAGTACTAAACCGCCATCTAGTACCCATCGCATCCTATAAACTCCTCCAGAATTGCGATGTGAACCATGGATCCCGATCAGACACAATATATAAAGGAACTCCATGTAGTCTCACTATCTCCGCAATATACAAAATAACAAGTTTATCCAATGTATCGTCTTGTCGAATAAACAAGAAATGTGCCGATTTCGTTAGTTTGTCAACTATCACCCAAACAGCATCATGACGTTTAAACGTCCCCTGTAAACCCACAATAAAGTCCACAGTAATCTTCTCCAATTTCCATTCTAGAATTTTTTACAGTCTCAACTTTCCAGCAGAAGCTTGATGTTTTGCCTTGATCTGCTTACAAGGTAGACATCTAGCTACGAACTCTGCTATTTCTTTTTTCATATTCATCCACAGTATATCTCTCGCATATCTCGATACATTTTAGTACTACTAGGATGTACTAAATACAGTGAAGAATGTGCTTCAATCATCAAACTTTCCTTCAAATCACCTATATCTGGAACACAAAATCATCCTCTGTAGTACAACACTCCACGTGTGTGTGTAGTTCAAATAACTCTCATACAAGGTCTCACTTGTATATTAGCCAACATCTGATCCTCAATCAGATCTAAATGCGCTTTGAACTATCGTAATTCAAATAAAGACTCTTCTCTCTAAGTAACAGAATCTTCATCTTCCTTTCCCTTTCTGCTCAAAGCATCGACAACCACATTCACCTTTCTCAGATGATACTCAATCGTGCAGTCATAATCCTTTAAAAGCTCAATCCATCGTATCTGTCTCAGGTTCAGCTCTCTCTGAGTCATAATATAGTTGATGTGGAACTCAATTTTTAAAACCCTTTTATCCAAATATTCAATTTATTTAAGAAAATGATATATTAATCAAATCATTTTAGGGAAGAGGGAAAATATAAAATATGTATTTTATAAACTCGGCCCAATTGTGTTTTACAAAAGACAAAGAAAAAAAATGCGAAAGCAGTAGTAAAGTTTGAAAAACAAGTTCCAAACTAAAATGCATATCCGTACAAATGTACAAAACATGTACATCAACAAAAATCAAAATAGAAAATCTGAATATCCGGAGCTCAGACCTCTGACATATATCGTTGGAACTTTGATCACAACAGCCTCTGGTCTAACAACAGCTACTTACGATCTGCACAACATTTAAAACAATCACACAGAGGTGAGTATACTTAAATACTCAGTAAGTAATATGAATTTCTCAGTTTAAATGAAGTGCAGGGGAATTTCCAGTCAGCACGAGGCCTGCTCGATGAACACGAGGTCGTGCTCATCCTTTCATTCTCAATTCGCACAGGTCATGCCATATAGAGCACGTGGTAATGCTCATTCCATTTTTTAGATTTATCATAAGTACGGAGCGAGCTGTTAAAATTGATCTCAGCACGAGGGAGTGCTGGTAAACTCAGCCCAATTGTGTTTTACAAAACACAAAGCAAAAACATGAGGAAGCAGTAGTAAAGTTTGAAAAGCAAGTTCCAAACTAAAATGCATATTCGTACAAATGTACAAAACATGTACATCAACAAAAATAAAAATAGAAAATCTGAATATCCGGAGCTCAGACCTCTGACGTATATTGCTGGAACTTTGATCACAACAGTCTGTGGTCCAACAGTAGCTACCTACGATCTGCACAATATTTAAAACAATCACACAGAGGTGAGTATACTTAAATAATCAGTAAGTAATATGAATTTCTCTGTTTAAATGAAGTGAAGGAGAATTTCGAGTCAGCACAGGGCCTGCTCGATGAACACGATGTCGTTCTCATCCTTTCATTATCAATTCGCACGGGTCGTGCCATATAGAGCACGTGGTTGTGCTCGTTCCATTTTTTCATATTTATCATAAGCACGGATCGTGCAGTTAAAATTGATCTCAGCACAAGGGCGTGCTGGTAAACACGGGTTCATCATAATCCTGTACGAATGTTAAGTGTGCACTTTCTTCGGTAGTATGCCCTGTTCAGTCTCAGCACAAAACACTGATTGAGAAGAGGTCATAGGTTCTGGCCTTTTTGAGGCCTGAACACCCTTGACCATTTCCTCACAAGGTTTCTACACGAAAACCTCCCCTAATTAAGTCACAACCTGTGTCAATTGAGCCATTGACTGAGTTAGGATCTGAGTCATTTGGGCTATTGACAAGCTTGTAGACAGTGCCAATTCTTTTTGCATGGCCTTAATAGCTTGTAGCACGTCCTACGAGTTTTAGCCTGAAGACACCTCTGGCACGCGAGGGGCCATAGAGCTATCAGCTTCTTCCACTTCCTTAGCCTCCGCTTCTCAGTTTCTTGTCACTACCATTGTCGACACATCTCATAGAGCAAGCCAATGTGTTTGCCTCTTTTTGGAAGGCAACAAACGTCGTCCTTTTTTAACTGCGAAAGTGTATTAAAACGCGCATGCGAGGAATTTTAATGTTATTCCTAAAAGAAATTAAATAAAATGTGCAAAATCTGAAATTAATCAAACAATTGATAAATGAGAAAATTAGGACGATCTCTTCCTAATGGTCCTTGACGCAATGGACACAAAATCTTCAAACCGACAATAAATAACAAGAAACTAAATATAACAATAATAGAAAAATAAAAGCGAGACAATGGCTAATGAAAATACTGGAAACTACAAGCAAATTTCCTGCCAGAAGTTAATGATGATTGCTGATGAATTGTTGTTTAATTCTCCTGTATTTGTAGGGCCTTTGGTGAGAATTTTCTTCCTTTGACAAGAAAATACTTTCCTTTGGTAGGAAATACTTTCCTTTGGAGGTCACTAAATATTCTGTCAAAAAGTAAATATCTCCCTTTATTGATTCTATCAAATATTCTTTGATTTGTCTTATTTCCTTAATTTCTGTAAGACTTTTGTAAAACTTGGACTCAAAGCATACTTCGGCTTTCGCTTAAATCGGCCCATTGTTGTGAATTATTTTTGGGCCCAAACAATTTGTTCATAAGATTTGTTTTCTAACTTATAATTAAGAGTTAAATTTAATTATTTGTTTGATAAATATAACTGACAAACAACAAAATTACTATTTGAAATTTATATAAATTTTACATATAATATAAAATAACAAAAAACTGATGGAAGAATGAACAATATTCTCATAAATAAATAAATTAAAGATAAAATAATCGATCAAGCATGTATATTATTTTTTATTTTAGAATTTGAAAATAATGAAATAATAAGTCATGTTCTATTAATCTGACTTTTATTAATAATGATAATAAAGACGCTTATGACTTCACCCTCCATGCCTTGTGGTAATAATTTTCTAGCCACTGCAACCTTTACCACGACGATGTTGTTCATAAGTCAAATTATTTTATGTATTGAATTTCACTTGAACTTATAATCATTAATAAATGTGTAAAAAATATAACAAAATAAATCTATGAAATTTAATAGTTGTGATTATAAAAAAATATTTAATTATTAATATATAATTTTGAAATATGGATGAGTTAGTTAATTAATGTTTTAAGTTAAAAATTTTAATTTATAAAATCATGTACTTTTGTGACTTAATTAGTTAAATTAAATAATTATTTTTTTTATCAAACACGTTTTTGAAAATGGCTAAATATTTAATATTTTAAATTAAAAACTTAATTGATATTATATTATACCATTCAAATTTTAAAATCACTCCTCTTTAGAGCATTAAAACTTTCAAATAACTCTCGCCGACCATTTATGGCCACATTACTGGCAAGAAAAGTTATAGTGGTTTACAGAAATAAGAACCAACGGTGCCATTAATAATTAAAGATGTGCCATTGGCTTCAATTTCAGGATATAAATTTGTCTTTGCATGGAATATATATATATATATATATATATATGGGCTACCAGTCGTTACCAAACATTCAAAACAGCAGTTCATGATCTCCGTAATTGATGTTATCTAGTTTATTATGGGCGAATCCATTGAATACTTCATAAAAACTCAGACAAAAACAATTAATCCAAAAAATTAGCAATAATCTAAAAAATATAATGACAACAGTTAACTAAAATAGTTGGATTTTTGCAACTTAACCTGATATTTCATGTTCGACAAATCTTATATACTCATCAATTGGCATTAATTGGAAATATAAGGTAATTTATTCAACAAAATTGCATAGCTATATATCAACGACTGTCCATGCATTTGAAATATAAGGCATATGAATATCACTTGAGGTATTAATATATCAACAGCTAGTCAAAGTATAAGACGCAGAAAAGGCAGAAAATTATGATTGTTTCTAGAAATATTAAAATGTACTGCTACTTGTCTGATTCTAAATCCCAAAGTTTCTCATTCGTAAATTCAAAGAAAATAAATGTGTTGCACTGGAGATTTGACAGATTTTCAAAATAATTAGGTCAAAAGAATTTATTAGAGAATTCAAAAGAAATTTATTAGAGGATCGAAAAAAAGAATTTAA